>JAFBMS010000696.1:35000-67983 GCA_019788955.1 Albula glossodonta
GACAGAGAAAATAAGAGTGAACAGTCAGAGCCGAGGTCAGTGCTTAACATACAGTCTTCAGCCTTCTGCATATGCAACCAATTACGATTACAGTGTCACAGTAAATACAGTAACACACGATACAGTGTGTGAGTGTAGCTGTGATCCTCAGTGTGTAATATACAGTAATACAGTGTGTGAGTGTAACTGTGATCCTCAGTGTGTAATATACAGTAATATAGTGAGTGAGTGTAGCTGTGATACTCAGTGTGTAATATACAGTAATACAGTGTGAGTGTAGCTGTGATCCTCAGTGTGTAATATACAGTAATAGTGTGTGAGTGTAGCTGTGATCCTCAGTGTGTAATATACAGTAATAGTGTGTGAGTGTAGCTGTGATCCTCAGTGTGTAATATACAGTAATAGTGTGTGAGTGTAGCTGTGATCCTCAGTGTGTAATATACAGTAATAGTGTGTGAGTGTAGCTGTGATCCTCAGTGTGTAATATACAGTAATAGTGTGTGAGTGTAGCTGTGATCCTCAGTGTTTAATATACAGTAATAGTGTGTGAGTGTAGCTGTGATCCTCAGTGTGTAATATACAGTAATACAGTGTGTGAGTGTAGCTGTGATCCTCAGTGTGTAATATACAGTAATAGTGTGTGAGTGTAGCTGTGATCCTCAGTGTGTAATATACAGTAATACAGTGAGTGAGTGTAGCTGTGATACTCAGTGTGTAATATACAGTAATAGTGTGTGAGTGTAGCTGTGATCCTCAGTGTGTAATATACAGTAATACAGTGAGTGAGTGTAGCTGTGATACTCAGTGTGTAATATACAGTAATAGTGTGTGAGTGTAGCTGTGATCCTCAGTGTGTAATATACAGTAATACAGTGTGTGAGTGTAGCTGTGATCCTCAGTGTGTAATATACAGTAATACAGTGAGTGAGTGTTGCTGTGATACTCAGTGTGTAATATACAGTAATAGTGTGTGAGTGTAGCTGTGATCCTCAGTGTGTAATATACAGTAATAGTGTGTGAGTGTAGCTGTGATCCTCAGTGTGTAATATACAGTAATAGTGTGTGAGTGTAGCTGTGATCCTCAGTGTGTAATATACAGTAATAGTGTGTGAGTGTAGCTGTGATCCTCAGTGTGTAATATACAGTAATAGTGTGTGAGTGTAGCTGTGATCCTCAGTGTGTAATATACAGTAATACAGTGTGTGAGTGTAGCTGTGATCCGCAGTGTGTAATATACAGTAATAGTGTGTGAGTGTAGCTGTGATCCTCAGTGTGTAATATACAGTAATAGTGTGTGAGTGTAGCTGTGATCCTCAGTGTGTAATATACAGTAATACAGTGTGAGTGTAGCTGTGATCCTCAGTGTGTAATATACAGTAATAGTGTGTGAGTGTAGCTGTGATCCTCAGTGTGTAATATACAGTAATAGTGTGCGAGTGTAGCTGTGATCCTCAGTGTGTAATATACAGGAATACAGTGTGTGAGTGTAGCTGTGATCCTCAGTGTGTAATATACAGTAATACAGTGTGTGAGTGTAGCTGCAGGACCAACTCCTCCCTATGCAGCTGAGACACAGTGACAGTGGGGTTTATTGCTTTCCATCACCTCTGCTGGGAACCATTTCAGAGTCTTCATCATCACATTACCATGGCTGGTGGGCTTCATGCAGCCAGCCTGTATTTTGGGATGTGCATTTTATCTACTAATTAAATCAGAGTGAATAAGACTTTAGTCAGAGAGAGGAAGATGTTCCTCTGATAGATTGCTTATTCACTCATTATCCCACTTTACCATCTAACACTTACACAACACACAACTGTTCCCTCTTATCAGACAGCCCCATGCCTCCTCTTCAAGCTGCTTAGCAGCACGAGCTAGCCCAGTTCTCCAGCCAGCGTGGCCTGAGAGTTCTGTCCGTTACTGAGTCACAGGCCGGTATAACGTCCTTATGCTAGAGAGCAGAGAGATGGATCACAGCGTACCGAACGCTCCTTCAGGAGGTGGAGCAGAGACATTAATATGTCCTGTAGTAATGATCCTGACTCATTTGTCGCAGTGGCCCTTATTGGGTCTGATGATCCAGTTGTTCAAAGGGCCGTTGTGTGTGTCTGTGTTCACCCTCCTGAATGGGAGGTAGAATTATGGAACCTCAGATGGGCCAATCAGGGCTTTGTCTGAGCTGGATCACAAAACTAAAATGCCATCATTTCCCATGTACATTCAACACAAACCCATACAAGATCCTGATTAAGTTTCAGGACAAACACACAGTTAATAAGATAGGGTCTGATTTAGGTAGGCCTGTGTACACACTGTATTAGCAGATATGAATGACCTTAAAATCTCTATATATGCATTTATATATGTGCCCCTCAGTGTGTAAACTTCACCCAGTGCTCCTCAGTGTGTAAACTTCACCCAGTGCCCCTCAGTGTGTAAACTTCACCCAGTGGTCCTCAGTGTGTAAAGTGCACCCAGTGCCCCTCAGTGTGTAAACTTCACCCAGTGCCCCAGAGTGTGTAAACTTCACCCAGTGCTCCTCAGTGTGTACACTTCACCCAGTGCTCCTCAGTGTGTAAACTTCACCCAGTGCTCCTCAGTGTGTAAAGTGCACCCAGTGCCCCTCAGTGTGTAAACTTCACCCAGTGCTCCTCAGTGTGTAAACTTCACCCAGTGCCCCTCAGTGTGTAAACTTCACCCAGTGCCCCTCAGTGTGTAAAGTGCACCCAGTGCCCCTCAGTGTGTAAACTTCACCCAGTGTCCCTCAGTGTGTAAACTTCACCCAGTGCTCCTCAGTGTGTAACATGCACCCAGTGCCCCTCAGTGTGTAAACTTCACCCAGTGCCCCTCAGTGTGTAAACTTCACCCAGTGCCCCTCAGTGTGTAACATGCACCCAGTGCCCCTCAGTGTGTAAAGTGCACCCAGTGCCCCTCAGTGTGTAAAGTGCACCCAGTGCCCCTCAGTGTGTAAACTTCACCCAGTGCCCCTCAGTGTGTAAAGTGCACCCAGTGCCCCTCAGTGTGTAAAGTGCACCCAGTGCCCCTCAGTGTGTAAAGTGCACCCAGTGCCCCTCAGTGTGTAAAGTGCACCCAGTGCCACTCAGTGTAAAGTGCACCCAGTGCCCCTCAGTGTGTAAAGTGCACCCAGTGCCCCCCAGTGTGTAAAGTGCACCCAGTGCCACTCAGTGTAAAGTGCACCCAGTGCCACTCAGTGTGTAAACTTCACCCAGTGCCCCTCAGTGTGTAAAGTGCACCCAGTGCTCCTCAGTGTGTAAAGTGCACCCAGTGCCCCCCAGTGTGTAAAGTGCACCAAGTGCCCCTCAGTGTGTAAAGTGCACCCAGTGCCCCTCAGTGTGTAAAGTACACCCAGTGCCCCTCAGTGTGTAAAGTGCACCCAGTGCCCCTCAGTGTGTAAAGTGCACCCAGTGCCCCCCAGTGTGTAAAGTGCACCCAGTGCCCCTCAGTGTAAAGTGCACCCAGTGCCCCTCAGTGTAAAGTGCACCCAGTGCCACTCAGTGTGTAAACTTCACCCAGTGCCCCTCAGTGTGTAAAGTGCACCCAGTGCCCCTCAGTGTGTAAAGTGCACCCAGTGCCCCCCAATGTGTAAAGTGCACCCAGTGCCCCTCAGTGTGTAAAGTGCACCCAGTGCCCCTCAGTATGTAAAGTACACCCAGTGCCACTCAGTGTGTAAACTGCACCCAGTGCCCCTCAGTGTGTAAACTTCACCCAGTGCCCCTCAGTGTGTAAACTTCACCCAGTGCCCCTCAGTGTGTAAAGTGCACCCAGTGCCCCTCAGTGTGTAAACTTCACCCAGTGCCCCTCAGTGTGTGAAGTGCACCCAGTGCCCCTCAGTGTGTAAAGTGCACCCAGTGCCCCTCAGTGTGTAAAGTGCACCCAGTGCCCCCCAGTGTGTAAAGTGCACCCAGTGCCCCTCAGTGTAAAGTGCACCCAGTGCCCCTCAGTGTAAAGTGCACCCAGTGCCACTCAGTGTGTAAACTTCACCCAGTGCCCCTCAGTGTGTAAAGTGCACCCAGTGCCCCTCAGTGTGTAAACTTCACCCAGTGCCCCTCAGTGTGTAAACTTCACCCAGTGCCCCTCAGTGTGTAAAGTGCACCCAGTGCCCCTCAGTGTGTAAAGTGCACCCAGTGCCCCTCAGTGTGTAAACTTCACCCAGTGCCCCTCAGTGTGTGAAGTGCACCCAGTGCCCCTCAGTGTGTAAAGTGCACCCAGTGCCCCTCAGTGTGTAAAGTGCACCCAGTGCCCCTCAGTGTGTAAAGTGCACCCAGTGCCACTCAGTGTGTAAAGTGCACCCCAAATATTCAGGAAACAGAAAGCCTCATGTACACCAGATGCTTTTTTATTGGCAGTGTTATGTGCCTGATACAGTCCTGTGTTAGTTAATGCCGCTACCTGCACTGCCTGCCTGCACCATGACACATTAGGTTTGTTTCTCTGCACACTGAGCAGAGCTGCATGTCCCAGAAGCAGATGGACACAAGCAACTGCATCCTACAAGAACAAGGAATGCTGGGTACGTGAACAGAGCAACAACATAAACTTATGGATGAGGAGTAACTGATCATTAAGGTGGAAAAGTTCAAGGACTCTAAGACCCACTAAATAATTGAAGACAATGCAGAAATGGTTGTAATAAACATGTTATTGTGGTCATAATAAACATTGTATTATGTTCTACAGCCAGTGTATTTTTTTCATACTTTTACAACAACTGTGATTTGGTACAGACTGAGCCAACTATTTTAGGGACAAAAATTCGTCACATAAATTTTTATAATGGTATTTTTAATTAATTATTAAACATTTTATATGATTCTTTTTTTCTTAAACAGAAAGATTTACAAATGTGCTGCGGTTGTGTGCAGTGGCCAGATACATCCCATAAACCCCTAGAAGCACTCTGTAACAGTTGCTCTGGCACTGGTGTGCAGGAGAGGAGGAGACCTGCTGCAACCTCTCTGTTGTAACAGAAGCCCAGCAGCCCTACCCCAGTTACCCACGATCCCCCACTGGGGAAGCCCTCCTTGAGAAATGAGAGGCTGCCCTCTAGTGGTGTTTTAGTGAGGTGCAGGTGTGCCGGCTGTGCATTCCCCTGCTCTGGAGAGTGTAGATGAGGTTGCACTGGAGGCCTGCGGGGTGCATCAGGTGGTTCTTCTGTGTGATTTTAAACTTCTCATAGGGCGGGATCAAAACCTCCTCCTCACCCACAAAGGCAGAGTATTTCCGTATCTTAGCACCCAAACACGTTTTAACTACAAAACAGGTTTCACTTCCAAAATTTTTCAGGTCCATTCTCTGGCTGCTGGAGGCGAAGGAGCCAAAGCGGACCTTCGCCCCAACGTGAGCTTTTTTAAACTTCCTCGAACTGCGCCTGTACACTGTCAGGCAGCCGCCGCCATCGCTGGCTTTAATCAGCCGAAGGGCGTTGGCCAGTAAGAAGTGCAGGGACTTGTACTGGAATTTTCCTTTGCTGTACCCTTTTGCCCCGGTGCTGGTGGCTTGGTTAAACTTTGCATAGAAGGGATTTGGCCCGCCGAGGGTGTAGGTGAATAACGCGACAGCGTGCTCTTCCCTCATATGCTTATGGAGGGGCTGCTTATTCGTCATCCAGGCTTGCTTTGCTGCTTTCCAGGCTTGACTGAAATGCACATCCTGAGACAGCTCCTGCCTCAGCAGCTTCTTCAGGACGTATCTGAGCATCTTCATAGTGCAGCCCTCATAACTGTCATCCACAGAGTCCGGAGCCATATCCAAAGGAAGCGGCACACCCCCCACGTTAAACAAATACGGCAACATCCCCGAACCCTAAGGGAAGACATTACGTAACATGAAGAAAGACTCACAGACTCACACATTACACTCACACTGACACACATCACACACATAGACTCACACACACATTACACACACACTCACTACACTCATACTCACACACACACACACAGACTCACACACACACACATTACACTCATACTCACACACATCACACACACATTACACACACACACTCAAACATACACACATTACACTCACACACACACTGACACATTACACACACATTCATGCTCACACAGACTCACACACACACACACACACACACACATTACACACACATTACACACACATTACACAAATGCACACAAAGACACACACACTTACACACACTCACACAGACATATCTGGGAGGTAGCAATGGAATGTGTTGAGTTTACCTGTAATGGGTTTGTGTTCACTGTCTGTGACAAAGTCAGGATGGACCACACAGCAAATGCCAGTGTGCATTTTCCCATGGTAGAACCTTCAGGAAACAAAACATTGCATGATGTGTGCATAGCAGAATACATGTAAAATCTCTCCACAAACAATGTTTAAAATCATCAATCATCAACGCCATGTAGGGATGTGCAGGTCTCTCCTGCCCCAGGTAAGAGTGCAGAGCTCATTACTCCACCATCAGAAAGACATGGGGGGAAACTGGGATTCATGGCAGAGTAGAAAGGCAGAAACCAAGTGCTCGCTAAGAGGAACACGTGTGCTTCACCAAAAGGCACATGATCATCCTCAGAGTTCTTGAATGATGTTGAATGAATAGAAGAGTCAAAACTGACTTTACTGGCTGATAACTTCAGGAAGCATTTGGTTACTGTCATTGTTGCTAAAGGTGCTGAGCCTGAACTCTTAGGAAGGACAATTGGGACACACACTTAGGGGTTATAACACAATTCTGTTTTGATTGAATCCCATTTTGCCCTAAACAGTCTAAGTGTGTTTGATTGAATATGGCTCATAATCTGATGACATTATGTTTATGGAGGGAGATGTGAGGAATATCAGTGCTGCAGAAAAGCACAATGATCAGGAGCTCCATCACTCATACCTGCAGAGAGCGACAGGTGGCGTAGCGTGTTCACCACCCCAAACCTAAGGGTCATGTCCACTGCATTATTATTATATGGATTCAAAGGAGTGTCCTTTTTTAACCCATATAATAATAAATGTCTCTATTTAAGTTGCACTCAGACAGAACACCCTCCCACCCATTTATAACAGACTCTAAAAAGTTCAGATTTGTAATTTTAGGTGTGATGACATAACAAATTTGCTTTGTTTGTACTTTCCCTGAGTATCATAATAATGTTGGTAAATTAGTGGTGAAACTCACCTGTTTGTAAGTTGAGTTCTTGCCTGGTTGAGTATAGATCAGAGAGGCGTGTTCAGTCGGCAGGTGAGTGTCTGTTTGGATGCCATGGTCTGTGTGCCATGTGTGCCTGCTTTTATACACACCTGTGCTGTCCTGGACACTCCCACTGACAGAGCAGCAAACTAGACACTGCAGAAACTATGCCGTACTATTTTGCATCAAGGAGATGTAATGGTGTGTGATGTGATTGGTCTACTGTTTACACATTGTATGAACTGTAATTCTCTGCAAAGTTTCAAAACACTAATTGTACTACATTTAAAAATACTAAATTTTAAAAATAAAGATGAATAGCGATTGTTGATTCAGATGGCAGAATATAAAGAGGGGATGCTCTGCTGTTAGTCTGTGTTGAATGCACCTTTAACTGTCCACAGGATACTACAGGACGTATTAATGTCTCTGCTCCACCTCCTGAAGGAGCGTTCGGTACGCTGTGATCCATCTCTCTGCTCTCTAGCATAAGGACGTTATACCGGCCTGTGACTCAGTAACGGACAGAACTCTCAGGCCACGCTGGCTGGAGAACTGGGCTAGCTCGTGCTGCTAAGCAGCTTGAAGAGGAGGCATGGGGCTGTCTGATAAGAGGGAACAGTTGTGTGTTGTGTAAGTGTTAGATGGTAAAGTGGGATAATGAGTGAATAAGCAATCTATCAGAGGAACATCTTCCTCTCTCTGACTAAAGTCTTACTCACTCTGAGTCTGTCTTTGTGCTTTCCTCACTGAAGCCAGGGCCCAATCCTCTGACAGGCCTTTATTTTCTGAGGTAGCCTATCTAGGGGCAGAACAGGGCAAAACCATGTTTTTACATCTCTAATATCTTCCATTCCTGAAATGGATGGCGGTACAGAAATATTTCACAGAAAAAGTAATTTAATTTGTAGATAAAATACAAATCCTAAGCTAGCTGTATGAAGCACATCGTCCATTGTAATGTGAAGATGCAGACTCTGAAAAGACTCATCAAGCACAGTTAGAGAAGCCGGGTGTCTGTCTCAGGTAAGCCAATAAACATCATCAGGACTTCGCAAATGCTGACCAGTATACACTGGCAATTTAAAGTGGTAAATGAAATACAACTCCAAGAAAAGTATAACTTCATAACTATTTTTACACACACTATTTGTGTGAAAAGCATGTCTGGGTCATGTAGTTTCAGCATCAGTCAAAGTTATGACATCTTAGAGCCCATTTGTTAACAGTTTATTAGCTCTTCATGTATCTTTTTTCTCTTCTCCACTCATCTCCTTCCCTTCTTCCCTCCACATTCTTCCAGGTAAGAGACAACTGGAAGTGGAAGACAGGAGTTGCAGAACTTTTGGGACACATTTACCATTTCTGCAGGAGTGTGTGGAACAGGGAGTTGTAGTTTTCAGAGTTTATGCAGGAGTGTGTGGAACAGGGAGTTGTAGTTTTCAGTTTCTGCAGGAGTGTGTGGAACAGGGAGTTGTAGTTTTCAGAGTTTCTGCAGGAGTGTGTGGAACAGGGAGTTGTAGTTTTCAGAGTTTCTGCAGGAGTGTGTGGAACAGGGAGTTGTAGTTTTCAGAGTTTCTGCAGGAGTGTGTGGAACAGGGAGTTGTAGTTTTCAGAGTTTCTGCAGGAGTGTGTGGAACAGGGAGAGCACTCTTCGACTGTGCTCCACTCGCTCTCTGGCCCTCTGTACAACCGTCCTCTCTCTCTCCAGCTCAGCCTCCTCCTTCTCCCTCTCCCTGTCAAGCACGTCCCGATCCATCTCTAACTCCACCCTCTCCCTCTCCAGCACCACCCTCTCTTGATCCAGCTCTGCCCTCTGCCTCTCTAGCCACGCCCTGTCTGCCTCCAGCTCCGCCTTTTGCCTCTCTAGCTCCTCCCTGTCAGCCTGCAGCTCCGCCCTCTCCCTCTCCAGCAGCCGGCTGCAGTCTGGCCGTCTCCTTTTTGTGGGCAGATGGGTGGAGCCTACAGGTATGTGAGGGTTGGGCAGTGATGTCACAGGCGAGTGGGAGGGGCTTAGGGGTGGCCTCTCCACAGAGGCTTCCTCAATGGGGATGAACCAGGGCCAGGACAGAGCCACCACAGACCCCTCTGCTGCTTCTGCTACAGCACCACCTGCAGGAACAGATTGCATCACAGTATAGCGTGTACCAGCACATGATTAAATTGTGGATGAGAGATAAACAGGGTTCCCCCAAAAGAATGCTAAAGTGGTGCTGCGCCACCATGTTCACTTTCCAGCACCATGGCAACGGATTCCGCAGTTAATATCCTAAAAGTTGACAAAACAAAAGTAAATTGAATTTTTTTTTTTAGTTTTTTGCAATGAAACAGACCTAGGTAATACATGCCCTATATCACACATCCACTTTCAGGCTAAGACGACATGATGCAACACCTGGCTGAAGTGTTCAGTAGTGCAGTACAATATACTCACAGTGAGCAGCAGGACAGAACACTAAACTCAGTGTGCAGTAGGGCAGTGCAGTATACTCAGTGTGCAGTAGGGCAGTGCAGTATACTCAGTGTGCAGTAGGACACTGCAGTATACTCAGTGTGCAGTAGGACAGTGCAGTATACTCAGTGAGCAGTAGGGCAGTGCAGTATACTCAGTGTGCAGTAGGGCAGTGCAGTATACTCAGTGTGCAGTAGGACAGTGCAGTATACTCAGTGTGCAGTAGGACAGTGCAGTATACTCAGTGTGCAGTAGGGCAGTGCAGTATACTCAGTGAGCAGTAGGGCAGTGCAGTATACTCAGTGTGCAGTAGGACAGTGCAGTATACTCAGTGTGCAGTAGGACAGTGCAGTATACTCAGTGTGCAGTAGGGCAGTGCCGTATACTCAGTGTGCAGTAGGGCAGTGCAGTATACTCAGTGAGCAGTAGGGCAGTGCAGTATACTCAGTGTGCAGTAGGACAGTGCAGTATACTCAGTGTGCAGTAGGGCAGTGCCGTATACTCAGTGTGCAGTAGGGCAGTGCCGTATACTCAGTGTGCAGTAGGGCAGTGCAGTATGCTCAGTGTGCAGTAGGGCAGTGCAGTATACTCAGTGTGCAGTAGGACAGTGCCATATACTCAGTGTGCAGTAGGGCAGTGCAGTATACTCACTGTTTGCATTAAGCAGAATAGACGGCTCAGAAGAGGTGACTGGCACGGACACCAATGCGTTATGGGAAAGCATTTCCTAAAAATACAGATAAAGGAACGTATGAACCCTTATAGAAACAAACAAAACTGTATGTGCACATTCACGACGATGTAATCACTCAGACACAAAGCGCGCACGCACACACACACACACACACACACACACCGGCACCTCCTCAGGGCCCAGCCAGAGCACGTACACACACACACACACACACACACACACACACACACACACACACCTGCACCTCCTCAGGGCCCAGCCAGAGCACGTACACACACACACACACACACAAACACACACACACACCTGCACCTCCTCAGGGCCCAGCCAGAGCGCGCACACACACACACACACACACACACACACACACACCTGCACCTCCTCAGGGCCCAGCCAGAGCACGTACACACACACACACACACACACACACACACACACACACCTGCACCTCCTCAGGGCCCAGCCAGAGCACGTACACACACACCTGCACCTCCTCAGCCAGAGCACGCACACACACCTGCACCTCCTCAGGGCCCAGCCAGAGCACGTACACACACACACACACACACACACACACACACACACACACACACACACACACACACACACACACCTGCACCTCCTCAGGGCCCAGCCAGAGCACGTACACACACACACACACACACCTGCACCTCCTCAGGGCCCAGCCAGAGCACGTACACACACACACACACACACACACACACACACCCACACACACACACTGCACCTCCTCAGGGCCCAGCCAGAGCACGTACACACACACACACACACACACACACACACACACCTGCACCTCCTCAGGGCCCAGCCAGAGCACGTACACACACACACACACACACACACCTGCACCTCCTCAGGGCCCAGCCAGAGCACGTACACAGTGGTTGGGCCGCATAGACCGTGCTCACTCAGGCTTCCTGTGGCCGTGCTGGGCGTCCCTGTCGAAGATGTCGCTGTTTGAATGTGGAACACTTCTGTTGCCATGTCGTCTGACCCAGCAAAGTCAAACAAAATCTGCATACAACACAATCCAAAGCCCAATCAAACACTCCTGTGCATACAATTCCCACACACTGTTACACACAGCCTTTACTTGTTTAACACACTGTCACACCGCCCTTACCTGTGTAACACAATGTAACACACAGCCCTTACCTGAATGGAATGCTGTAAACAGAACCTCCTCCCGCGTGCGGATCCATCGCCGTATTTCACCTGTATGTACACACCGTCCCTCGGCTCTGGCATTAAAGCCAATCTCCTCCGTCTGTCTTCTATCGTCTTTAATCACATACATACACACTTCAAATTAAACTGGAGTAATTTGAATTAGCACACGTTAAATTAAACTGGGGTAATTTGCATCAGCACAGGTTAAACTAAACTGGGGTAATTTGCATTAGCACAGGTTAAACTAAACTGGGGTAATTTGCATTAGCACAGGTTAAACTAAACTGGGGTAATTTGCATTAGCACAGGTTAAACTAAACTGGGGTAATTTGCATTAGCACAGGTTAAAAACACTTCCCTGTCTCCGCCTCGCTTCATACAGCTGATGAGTCTGCCGCTTTCTTTCCTGAAAAAGTGATTACACAGTAGTTTTGGAGGGAACTGTAAGTAAAAGACAGTTCACAATTCATGCAACAATCACAGTGTTAGCAACTACATTTGACTGAAATGGGCACTCATCTTCATACACTTAACACACTGAAATGCATACTCTTTACTGAGATACATATATTCTCCTGAAATTGTACAATCTACACAGATGTACACACAATTTACTGAAAAGCACACACCACTGAGATATACACAGACACTGGCATGCGCTCACCACTCACTCTCTCCTGATGAATCTGAGTTGCCTCCATGTTTACACTATCCTGCAGCTCATTCAGTGCTGGAGTAATGGAAGCAGTAGCGATCTGCAAACAAACATTCAAGAATATTCCAAATACTCAATACTATCTTTTTGGACACAACTGCACCACTGTGGGTGTGTGTGTGATTATCTCTTGATGTGGCTACACAACACTTGTTTATATGAGGATTTAAAATACATTGACTGGCAGGCTGGTTTCAGTTAAATAAGAGAGAAATGAACTGCGTTTTTATATAAAGTACACTGATTGGCAAGCTGGTTACAGTTAGAGATGAGAGAAATTAAGTGAAATGAACTGAGATGAACTGAAATGAACAGCGTTCTTACATTCTCATCGTGGGAGCTCCTCTCCTCACAGACAGAAGAAGCTGTTTGGGTTTGTCCTGTTGTTTCCTATTGAAAATGTTCAAATGCATAAAAACATGGGAGTGACTCTTAAATGTTGTAAAACCAACACTGAGAGATACAGTGACAACATTGTTGCCTTCTTACGTTATCCTGGCCTAGTGTCTCTTCCATGTTTGCTTGTAAGGGGGTGTGGATTTCCTGTAAAAAATAACACATACAGGTGAGACCAAACAGCTCATTAGGTAGCACAGCTATCTCAATCACATACGGTTCCTGGGAGCTCCAACTTCCCTTACTGTGATCCATCTTCATCTATAAACCTCACCGCTTTCATTACCGTCTAAATAAAGGAAACACAACGGTGGCCTGGACACTCTGATTCTTTACAATCGGTTACTGCCCACATATGGGATACCACGCCCCCATTACGTTAGTGCTTGGGCAAAATACATTGCATACTAATTTCTAGATCAATAAACAAAGCTATCGAATTCAAAGGCTACTGTTTAAAATAAACTCTACTAACGATAGTCCGTTTTTGTGTTGCTTCATGTGACAAATTAACAGACCACAGAATGATTCCACTGTTGAATGTATCTAGTCCCATAAATGCATATGCAGGTATTTTTCTACGTACATATCAATTGCCAATATATACATTCACATCACGTTGTCGTAAAGCACGCTATTTTACAATTAATATTTGGTTGTAACTTGTGAGTCTGTTTAGCTACACTGGTAACAAGATTACAATAGATAGCTAGATAGATAACATGCACAGCACGGATTCCACCTGTAAACTTCAAGCGCTCACCTCACGGTCAGCACTTACTAAGCTGAATCTGCTGTAAATATTTCGGTGCATTGTGGGACCATGCCGTATTCGTGGGAGCGGTTTGAGAACAGACTTCTCCAGTCCATTTGGGAGCATTACTGCCCCCCTCTGGAACGGAGGTAATAGTAATAATGGCTTCTACATGTACATAGACCGTTTCAAGACAGATATGTGACCATATTTACTCCCGCTAGTACTGACAGTCTAAGCGTGTTGTGCTGTTCGCAAATTAATCTGCTACGCCATCAGTATTCAAGACTACTTCGTGGCATTCATCTCCGCGTTTGGAAATATACATTACAGTTTGCAAGTCTCATGTTTAGTTAGAGAAGTTAGTTTAGTTAGTAGAGCAACCTTCAGGCTGCAAGTTGTCATGCTAAAACTTTCTGTCAATCAAATAAACTATCGTGAAAAAGTAACAAGTATATCTGCTATCCAAAATGTCAGATAAATTAATTGCAAGAATCTGAGAACTGGTCAAACTCGTCCAACAAGTTTTCTTTGGACTTTTCCATTTTATTCGGAGAACAAATGTCAGTGCGGTTACTAAGAAAAACTGCTCAGGTTTTTACTGCTTGACTTACACTTCTCTGTTGTGACTGAAGCGCAAGCATGAGTCTGACACACCCATCACCGCTGACTGACGTTGAATACAGCCAATCAGCACATTCCCCCGCCTCGGATGTGCGCTGGTTTTAATTCCGGGTTAAATTTCAGGGGTACATGGTCGTCTTAAAGCTAGCCATTTAGCACAATAATGAAACTGTGAGCTTTGTCACAACGTACTGAGCGTTTAACGTATTTGTTAAGTAAGTTAAGTAACTACCTAGTGAAGAACATACTTTCAGAGTGCTAGGTCGTAATTTTGTGAACAAGAATGTCCGCAGAAGAAGCGGAGAAAACGATGAATGTTACGACAGATGTGAGCGCCGGAGATGAAGAGGAAGAGTGGTTGTACGGAGGTAAGACAACGGCCGTGGGTCATACTCAACAGCGAATTAACTATCGATAACGAGGGCTGTCCTTCTTAGTGTATGTAGTGGACGAATGATAGCTAGCCCATTAGTCCAGTTAGCCCGCCAGACTGAACGTTGTAGTCTGCGGTTATGAGTTAGCTGTGCTCGATAAAGCACAGTAGCAATTAGCCAAGCATGGAGTGCGATTCACAAGCAGGTTGAATCCCTCTCGACCGTTAGTTCTAGTTGGTATCGCTAGCAGTGGTTAGTTAGCATGACCCACTCCGGTAACGAGCTGCCTGCATCCGCTCGGTGGAGTATGTGTAGTTCACTGCTTGCTGGCGAAGTAATTATCATTAAAAATAACTTACAATCACGTTTTACACGTTTGGCAAGTGCCCCGATTCAACGGTAGTTTTGCAAGTTATTATTACAAAATGACGTTAATATAAAATGTAGCTTTGGGGTTACTTAATTAGCATTGTTTTAATGACAGATGAAAGCGAGAACAAGGAGGATGAAGATGAAGAAGAGGCGAAGCTTTCCGCCGCAGTCAGGTGAAGGCTCTGTGTGTGGTGTTGGATATGAGACGCTCCAGGTTGAAGTTACCGTTATATGTGTTTTAGATTAAGATTCGCCAGTCCACATCTGTATCTTAAACGATATAGCGTTAATTGAATAAGGCAAAAACGATTCGCGGATCAGTCTGTTGGGAAACTTCTGGCAAAACCACGAGGGTGTGAGACTGTGTTTAACGGTGGCGTTGGTGTGCGGGGTCTGAGTTTAGCGTTCCCTTGCAACTTTGTGTTTATTCTATAGCGGGGCTCTGTTTGTCACTAATGCCGTTTTGGTATTCATTCCCTCAGTGCCCCTGCCCCACCTCCGGTCTCAGAGGAATCCACAGGAAACGGTGTTGCTAAGCAGGTTGTGCTTCATTGGGGTGTGTGTGTGTGTGTGTGTGTGTGTGTGTGTGTGTGTGTGTGTGTGTGTGTGTGTGTGCGTGCGCGCGCCTGTGCTGAGGGGCTACACGGGGGGGTGTGTGCTGAAGGAGTATGTATTGAGTGTGTGTTGAGTGTGCCATGTCCTGAATGTGTCTGTGCGCGCGTGTCCGTGTGCGCGTATGCATTTTGTGGTGACCTGTGTCTGTGTGTAGGACACCACTGAGGAGAATGAGGACAGTGAGAGTGACAGCGATGATGATGAAGATGACGTCCGTGTCACTATTGGAGACATTAAGACTGGAGCGCCGCAGTATGCGTGAGTATAGTACAGACTCAAAGCAAAGAACGCACAGCATAGCACAGCACATACCACTCTCCCAAGCTTATGAGTGTGACATACAATATGTTTGTAATCAGTTTGCCTGGTGTGTTTGCTGATGTTGTGCTAATGTTGTGTTTATTGTCCCTCTAGTGCATATGGAGCCACACCTGTCAATCTCAACATAAAGACAGCAGGACGAGCATATGGATCAGGTCAGAACTGAGACTACACACACGTGCTGAATGCTCAAACACACTCAGCGCTGCACTTCCAAATGCTTGCTCCTACACTAAAGTAATGCTTGACAGAAAAACATTTTAATGTGTAATTCAGTCATTCAGTCTTATCCAGAGTGACTTAGCATACATCCTAACCATTATTCTACACTGTAACCTCTGAGCTACAAGCCCAGCTCCCTAACCATTATACTACACTGTAACCTCTGAGCTACAATCCCAGCTCCCTAACCATTATACTACACTGTAACCTCTGAGCTACAAGCCCAGCTCCCTAACCATTATACTACACTGTAACCTCTGAGCTACAAGCCCAGCTCCCTAACCATTACACTACACTGTAACCTCTGAGCTACAAGCCCAGCTCCCTAACCATTATACTACACTGTAACCTCTGAGCTACAAGCCCAGCGCCCAAACCATTATACTACACTGTAACCTCTGAGCTACAATCCCAGCTCCCTAACCATTACACTACACTGTAACCTCTGAGCTACAAGCCCAGCTCCCTAACCATTACACTACACTGTAACCTCTGAGCTACAAGCCCAGCTCCCTAACCATTATACTACACTGTAACCTCTGAGCTACAATCCCAGCTCCCTAACCATTACACTACACTGTAACCTCTGAGCTACAAGCCCAGCTCCCTAACCATTACACTACACTGTAACCTCTGAGCTACAAGCCCAGCTCCCTAACCATTACACTACACTGTAACCTTTACCACACACTAACGCACACATACACAGCCCTCTGTGGGCTCAGTGTATCACTGGTTATGATGCTTTCTTCCCTGCAGTGGGGACCAAGCTGAAGGGGGTGGACCTGGATGCTCCTGGGAACATCAATGGAGTTCCAGTGCTGGAGGTGGACCTGGACTCATTCGAGGAGAAACCCTGGAGAAAACCAGGTAACTTCAGGGAAAGGGGGTAATGTACAGGTGTGAGGCCATCTCTGTGCTTATGTACAGGTGTGAGACTGTGTCTCTCTGTGCGTATGTACAGGTGTGAGACTGTGTTTCTCTGTGCTTATGTACAGATGAGACTGTGTCTCTCTGTGCTTATGTACAGGTGTGAGACTGTGTCTCTCTGTGCTTATGTACAGGTGTGAGACTGTGTCTCTCTGTGCGTATGTACAGGTGTGAGACTGTGTCTCTCTGTGCGTATGTACAGGTGTGAGACTGTGTCTCTCTGTGCGTATGTACAGGTGTGAGACTGTGTCTCTCTGTGCGTATGTACAGGTGTGAGGCTGTGTCTCTCTGTGCGTATGTACAGGTGTGAGACTGTCTCTCTGTGCGTATATACGGGTGTGAGACTGTGTCTCTCTGTGCGTATGTACGGGTGTGAGACTGTGTCTCTCTGTGCGTATGTACGGGTGTGAGACTGTGTCTCTCTGTGCGTATGTACGGGTGTGAGACTGTGTCTCTCTGTGCGTATGTACGGGTGTGAGACTGTGTCTCTCTGTGCGTATGTACGGGTGTGAGACTGTGTCTCTCTGTGCGTATGTACAGGTGTGAGGCTGTGTTTCTCTGTGCTTATGTACAGGTGTGAGACTGTGTTTCTCTGTGCGTATGTACAGGTGTGAGACTGTGTCTCTCTGTGCGTATGTACAGGTGTGAGACTGTGTCTCTCTGTGCGTATGTACAGGTGTGAGACTGTGTCTCTCTGTGCGTGTGTACAGGTGTGAGACTGTGTCTCTCTGTGCGTGTGTACAGGTGTGAGACTGTGTCTCTCTGTGCGTATGTACAGGTGTGAGACTGTGTCTCTCTGTGCGTATGTACGGGTGTGAGGCTGTGTCTCTGTGCTTATGTACAGGTGTGAGGCTCTCTCTCTCTCTCTCTCTCTCTCTCTCTGGTTCTGTACAGGTGCAGATCTGTCTGATTACTTTAATTATGGGTTTAATGAGGACACGTGGAAGGCCTACTGTGAGAAGCAGAAACGTCTGCGTATGGGCCTGGAGGTCCTCACTGTTGCTTCAGTAGCAAGCAAAATCACGGTAAATATCAGTATTCCAATGTGTGATTGGGTCTGTCCGTCGCTCAGTCAGTCGGTTGGTCACACGTTCTCTGCTGCCGCAGGTGCAGCAGGGCCGCACGGGGAACAGTGAGAAGGATGGCAGCTTACCCTCCCACCAGCCCAAGCCTGACTTCACCTCCCCGAGCAGCCTCTACAAATCCGCTCTCTCCTCCTCCCGGTAAGGAAATGCCTGTGACCTGTCACTGTGTGTGTGTGTGTGTCTGCTTGCACTAACACTCTGACTGTCCTCTTCCATTAACACTGCACCCCCTTACACTAACACTCTGACTGTCCTCTTCCATTAACACTGCACCCCCTTACACTAACATTCTGACTGTCCTCTTCCATTAACACTGCACCCCCTTACACTAACACTCTGACTGTCCTCTTCCATTAACACTGCACCCCCTTACACTAACATTCTGACTGTCCTCTTCCATTAACACTGCACCCCCTTACACTAACACTCTGACTGTCCTCTTCCATTAACACTGCACCCCCTTACACTAACATTCTGACTGTCCTCTTCCATTAACACTGCACCCCCTTACACTAACACTCTGACTGTCCTCTTCCATTAACACTGCACCCCCTTACACTAACACTCTGACTGTCCTCTTCCATTAACACTGCACCCCCTTACACTAACACTCTGACTGTCCTCTTCCATTAACACTGCACCCCCTTACACTAACACTCTGACTGTCCTCTTCCATTAACACTGCACCCCCTTACACTAACACTCTGACTGTCCTCTTCCATTAACACTGCACCCCCTTACACTAACACTCTGACTGTCCTCTTCCATTAACACTGCACCCCCTTACACTAACATTCTGACTGTCCTCTTCCATTAACACTGCACCCCCTTACACTAACACTCTGACTGTCCTCTTCCATTAACACTGCACCCCCTTACACTAACATTCTGACTGTCCTCTTCCATTAACACTGCACCCCCTTACACTAACACTCTGACTGTCCTCTTCCATTAACACTGCACCCCCTTACACTAACATTCTGACTGTCCTCTTCCATTAACACTGCACCCCCTTACACTAACACTCTGACTGTCCTCTTCCATTAACACTGCACCCCCTTACACTAACACTCTGACTGTCCTCTTCCATTAACACTGCACCCCCTTACACTAACATTCTGACTGTCCTCTTCCATTAACACTGCACCCCCTTACACTAACACTCTGACTGTCCTCTTCCATTAACACTGCACCCCCTTACACTAACACTCTGACTGTCCTCTTCCATTAACACTGCACCCCCTTACACTAACACTCTGACTGTCCTCTTCCATTAACACTGCACCCCCTTACACTAACATTCTGACTGTCCTCTTCCATTAACACTGCACACCCTTACACTAACACTCTGACTGTCCTCTTCCATTAACACTGCACACCCTTACACTAACACTCTGACTGTCCTCTTCCATTAACACTGCACCCCCTTACACTAACATTCTGACTGTCCTCTTCCATTAACACTGCACCCCCTTACACTAACACTCTGACTGTCCTCTTCCATTAACACTGCACCCCCTTACACTAACACTCTGACTGTCCTCTTCCATTAACACTGCACCCCCTTACACTAACACTCTGACTGTCCTCTTCCATTAACACTGCACCCCCTTACACTAACACTCTGACTGTCCTCTTCCATTAACACTGCACCCCCTTACACTAACACTCTGACTGTGTCCTCTTCCATTAACACTGTACCCCCTTACACTAACACTCTGACTGTGTCCTCTTCCATTAACACTGTACCCCCTTACACTAACACTCTGACTGTGTCCTCTTCCATTAACACTGTACACCTTACCAGTAACACTGTGTGTCTGTTCCCCCTTCCAATAACACTGTGACTGTCCTCTCCCACTAACAGTGCAATTGTATCCTCTTCCTCTAACATTGTGTGAGTTTAGCAGAGGAATGTGAAGGTTGTTTCTCTGTAACTCTCTGCTGCTGTCTCCCCCCTCTCCTCTGGCTTTGGCACACGTAGGATTTCTCCCCCTCAGTGGGCAGCAGGGGGCGCTCCTGCTCAGGACGTGTCTTTCTATACGTAAGTGTGCGTGGGTGTGGCCAGAGCGCGGGTGTGGCCTGAAGTGGCATGATCTGTGTGGGCGTGGTTTTAGAGTTTGCGTGTGGTTGTGCTTGTGTGTGCGTGTGGGTGTGTAGGTGTATATGCATGTGTGCTTGTGTGTCCCAGCAAATGTGGGTATGTATGCCTGTGTGTGTATGTGCTTGTGTTGTAGGAAGGTGCCAGGTGTGTGTGTGCGTGCGTGCGTGCGTGCGTGCGTGTGTTTGTGTGCGTGTGTGTGTGTGTGTGTGTGTGTGTGTGTGTGTGTGTGTGTGTGTGTGTGTGTGTGTGTGTGTGTGTGTGTGTGTGTGTGTGTGTGTGTGTGTGTGTGTGTGTGTGTGTGTGCGTGTGTGTGTGTGTGTGTGTGTGTGTGTGTGTGGGTGTGCGCGGGTGTGTGTGTGCGTGTGTGTGTTTGTGTGTGTGTGTGTGCGTGTGTGTGTGTATGTGTGTGTGTGTGTGTTTAATCTTAACCTTGGCCAAAGCTTTCCATCAGGTAGCCTGGCAGTCAGGCCCCTTACTGTGTGCAGTATGATGTGAGTCTGAATGGGGGTCCCGCTGACAGGGCTGTACAGAGCCAGGCTTTACGCCATGACTGCTTTAATAAACTCAGGACTTCATATCATCATTTCAGCTGTCTGTCAGAATGTACAAACATCCCTCTGTTAAAACAGACGCATTCAGTTATTGTAATGTTGATTCTGATACATATTACACCTTATGGAGCTGTCGATGAGCGGTATTGGAAGGCACCTTTTTGTAAAAAGTTCTGAGTTACCAACCGCTGGCCCAGACAGACACACAGGGGGCTCCCTGCTGCCTAATCCTACCCCTGCTGCTGCAGGAGGTCAAAGGCTGCTGCTCCTCTGCTAATCGCACTTCGCCTGTGCAGTAGGAGGAGGTCTGAGGTCAGCGTGTGCTCGCGGACGAGCTAGACCTTCCTCACCCCACGGCGATGGGGTGGCAGGGATCCCTGTTATTCACGCAGGGTTCACTGCTCTCTCACTCCTGCAGTGGAAGCCGAATTATTACTTTTGGATATGTAGATGTTATGCTTATTTCTATACTTTAACTTCTAACATCTTGCATCTACAAAATGTGTGCCCTGCAGGAAGTTGTGTGCGTGTGTGCATGTGCGTGTTTGTGCATGCGCAGCAGGAAAGTGACAGATATCTGTGTGTGTTGCAGAAAGGTGACGGGTTCCATTGATGTCATTGGGGGACAGACTGCCACCATCAGTCGAGTGGAGGGAAGACGGCGTCACAACATAGAGGGAAATAACATCCAGGTACACTCCCCCCCCCCCCCCCACTCTGTACCCCTGAGCACACCCCCCCCCCCCCCCCCCCTCTATACCCCTGAGCACACCTCACACCCCCCCCCCCCTCTATATACCCCCTGAGCACCACCTCACACCCCCCCCCCCCCCCCACTCTGTCACCTCTGAGCACACCTCACACCCCCCCCACCCACTCTGTACCCCTGAGCACACCTCACACCCCCCCCCCCACTCTATACCCCTGAGCACACCTCACACCCCCCCCCCACTCTGTACCCCTGAGCATACCTCACACCCCCCCCCCCCCCCACTCTATACCCCTGAGCACCACCCTCACCCCCCCCCCCCACTCTATACCCCTGAGCACACCTCACACCCCCCCCCCCCCACTCTATACCCCTGAGCACACCTCACACCCCCACCCCCCCCCCCCACTCTATAACCCCTGAGCACACCTCACACCCCCCCCCCCACTCTATACCCCTGAGCACACCTCACACCCCCCCCCCACTCTATACCCCTGACACACCTCACACCCCCCCCCCCACTCTATACCCTGAGCACACCTCACACCCCCCCCCCCCCTCCCCCCCCCACTCTATACCCCTGAGCACACCTCACACCCCCCCCCACTGAAAGGTGCTCTTTTAATGAATTCATTTATAACTGTTACAAATTCAGCTATAAGTAATTTATGCTTTATGGCCTATATTGTGTGTGCTTTCCACACAGACACTCTCTCATACACACACTCGCACACACAAATACCCTTCTCTGGAACCCAAATGACAGTGTATGTATCTTTTCTGGGTTTATAAATATTACTTACTGTGATCCTCTGCACACAGCAATACTGGTCTGTGTTTGTCATGTGTTACAGGTCATATCAGAGCACTCTTCATCAGATGCTGAGACACCGGCGAAGATGCCGCCTTTTTTCCCCCCTGGACCCCTTCCCCCCAATATTCCCCCACCCCCATTCCTGCCCCCACCCCCAAATGTCAGCTCCGCGCCTCCGCTCATCCCTCCACCAAGTAAGTCTCTCTCTGCAAGAGCCACACTGCATATAAAAATATTAAATGTAAGATGGTTTCTATTGGGTGTGTGTTAATACTTCAGTGTATATGTGTCTGTTTTGCTGCTCGGTTATTGATCTGCCTGTCCCTCTGTTAGAACGTTCCTGTGTGGGGGCGTGGTCAGACGTTTAGGTGAGGAGAGATAGGTTGGACAGGTAGAGGGGAAGGGACGCAGGTTTTACTATTGAGGATGCCCTAACCCTAACCCCAACCCCTGAAATTTCAGTATAGTTCGGCTTTTTTTTGTTATCACTACGCTTAATTTTTTGGTCAATAAATGGTAAAATGAAGAACAAGCATCAACTGGATCACCTCTCGCATGTGGCATTTGAAACCCACTACATTCAGTCTAAAAACTCCCAGGAAGGATGGAACTGCAGGCCGCTTGCAGAACACAACCGCTTCCCGAAAGACTTTAACAAGCTCCAAAAGCCTACAACTCTCCGATTCTCGCAGTGCGTTCTGCACAGTGTCGGTGCTGCTGTTTAATGATGTATGTCAGTTTTTCTGAGGGTGGGGGGATGACCGTGACTGATGTTGGACTGTGTTTTACAGGGATACCCATTACAGTGCCTCCACCTGGTGAGTGTACAGCTTCTATACATTTCATACATGTCTTGTTTACAAACAGGTAATTAGGTGCTGGCATTCACACTTGGGATGTGAGCGGTCAGGTGTGAGTGGGTGGGAGTGGGGGCGAATGTGAGTGGGTGGGAGTGTGGGGGTGAATGTGAGCGGGTGAGTGGGTGGGAGTGTGGGGGTGAATGTGAGCGGGTGAGTGGGTGGGAGTGTGGGGGTGAATGTGAGTGGGTGAGGGTGAGAGTGGGGGTGAGTGTGAGCGGTGAGTGTGAGAGTGGGGGTGAGTGTGAGCGGGTGAAGGTGAGTGGGTGAGTGTGGGGGTGAATGTGAGCGGGTGAGTGGGTGGGAGTGTGGGGGTGAATGTGAGCGGGTGAGGGTGAGTGTGGGGGTGAGTGTGAGCGGGTGAGTGTGGGGGTGAATGTGAGTGGGTGAGGGTGAGTGTGGGGGTGAATGTGAGTGGGTGAGTGTGGGGGTGAATGTGAGCGGGTGAGTGTGGGGGTGAAGGTGAGTGGGTGAGTGTGGGGGTGAATGTGAGCGGGTGAGTATTTGTAGGTGTGCGGGGTGAAGGTGAGTGGGTGGTGTGGGTGTGAATGTGAGTGGGTGAGGGTGAGTGTGGGGGTGAATTGTGGAGTGGGTGAGGGTGATGGTGGGGGTGAAGGTGAGTGGGTGCGTGGTGGGGGTGAAGGTGAGCGGGTGAGGTGGGGGTGAATGGAGTGGGTGAGGTGAGTGGGGGGTGAGGGTGAGTGGGTGAGTGTGGGGGTGAAGGTGAGTGGGTGAGTGTGGGGTGAAGGTGCTGGGTGGTGTGGGGTGGAAATGTGAGCGGATGAGTGTGGGGTGTGAATGTGAGTGGGTGAGGGTGAGTGTGGGGTGAATGTGAGTGGGTGAGTGTGGGGGTGAAGGTGAGTGGGTGAGTGTGGGGGTGAAGGTGAGTGGGTGAGTGTGGGGGTGAGTGGGTGAGGGTGAGTGTGGGGGTGAAGGTGAGTGGGTGAGTGTGGGGGTGAGTGTGAGCGGGTGAGTGTGGGGGTGAATGTGAGCGGGTGAGTGTGGGGGTGAATGTGAGCGGGTGAGTATTTGTGGTTTCATGTTGCAGGTTTCCCCCCTCCTCCTGGTGGGCCTCCTCCATCCCTCATCCCCACTCTGGAGAGGTGAGTTACACTACATGCGCTTACTTATGCACTCACTCACTCACGCACACACACACTCACTCACTCACGCACTCTCACACGCAATCACTCACTCACTCACTCACTCATGCACTCTCACCTGCACTCACTCACTCATGCACTCACTCACACACACACACACTCACTCACTCATGCATTCTCTCACACACACACTCACTCACTCATGCACTCTCACACGCACGCACTCACTCACTCACTCATTCATGCACTCACTCATGCACTCTCTCACACTCAGTCATGCGCTCACTCACATGCACTCACTCATGCACTCACGCACACTCTCTCACACACGCACTCACTCACATGCACTCACTCACTCATTCATGCACTCACTCACTCCCTCATGCACTCTCACACTCAGTCATGCACTCACTCACTCATGCACTCTCACACACATTCACTCACTCATGCACTCTCACACGCACTCACACACTCTCTCACTCACTCTCACATGCACTCACTCACTCACTCATGCACTCTCACATGCACTCACTCACTCATTCATGCACTCACTCACACACTCTCATGCACTCTCACATGCACTCACTCACTCACTCATGCACTCTCTCACACGCACTCACTCACTCACTCATACACTCTCTCACACGCACTCACGCACGCACGCACGCACTCTCTCACATGCACTCACTCACTCATGTGCACTCACTCACATGCACTCACTCACTCACTCATGCATTCTCTCACACACACACTCACTCACTCAGGCACTCTCACATGCACTCACTCACTCATTCATGCACTCACTCGCACTCTCTCACGCACTCACTCACATGCACTCACTCATGCACTCACACACTCACGTACTCTCTCACATGCACTCACTCACGCATTCACTCACTCATGCACTCACTCACTCACTCACTCTCACATGCACTCACTCACTCACTCATGCACTCTCACTCTCACTCACTCATGCATTCACTCACTCACTCTCTCACTCGTGCACTCTCTCACACACACTCACGCACTCTCTCACACTCACAAACTCACGCACACACGCATGCACACACGCACGCAAACACACAGACAGAAGCACACAGAACCACACGCAGACACGCATGCACTCAGACCTGCATGCACAGACACACGTGCACTCACACTCTGATATTCTAGTATGTTCATGCTCTCATGATGATCTGCGAGTTGTTATAAATCGGTGTGCTCGGTTCCAGCGGACACCCAGGAACATATGATGGGCGCCCTGTCCCGCCATACCCCTTCCCCACAGGTAGGTGGTGCTGCTGAGGGATTCTCTGCTCTGTTGTGTCTGTGAGGAACGTAGCTCTGAGTGATTGGTTGTGGATGATTGAATGTAGGTGGATACCCTCCCCCCATGCCGGGTACAGTGTCGTCCTGGCCCAGTTTGATTGACAGCTCAAAGCAGTGGGACTACTACCCGCGGAGGGACAAGGAGAGGGAGAGGGAGAAGGAACGGGAGCGTGAGAGACCGCGAGAGAGAGACCGCGACCGTGAGAGAGACCGCGACCACAGCCCCACCTCCCTGGCCTACAACAGGTACACTGCACAGGCTGTGTGTGAGAGAGAGAGAAATGTGTGTGTACGCAGCAATGAGGAGTGGTACAGTTTGTGTGTATAGTGTGTGTGTGTGTGTGTGTGTGTGTGTGTGTGTGTGTGTGTGTGTGTGTGTGGGTGTGTGTGTGTGTGTGTGTGTGTGTGTGTGTGTGTGTACACAGCGATGAGGAGCGGTACAGTGTGTGTGTGTGTGTACACAGCGATGAGGAGCGGTACAGTGTGTGTGTGTGTGTGTCACAGCGATGAGGAGCGGTACAGTGTGTGTGTGTGTACACAGCGATGAGGAGCGGTACAGTGTGTGTGTGTGTGTGTGTGTACACAGCGATGAGGAGCGGTACAGTGTGTGTGTGTGTACACAGCGATGAGGAGCGGTACAGTGTGTGTGTGTGTGTGTGTGTACACAGCGATGAGGAGCGGTACAGGTACAGGGAGTATGCAGAGAGAGAGCGAGGCTACAGAGCCAGCAGGGAGAAGGAGGAGCGTCACCGAGAGAGGAGGCACCGAGACAAGGAGGAGGGACGCCACAAGTCCTCCCGCAGGTAACACACACACACACAACACACACACACTATACACACACACACACACACAACACACACACACACATGATACACACACTCTCACAAGCGGAGGTGCCACAAGTGTGTGCTGAAGTATGTAATTGTTTACAGGGTTATGTAGAGGTGTGTAGCAGCTGCCAGCGGTGTGCTCACTACACACTGATATAGTGTGTAGGTGTAAATCCAGGTGTAAGTAGTTGCATAAGAGTTTCACAACAGTGTAGGTGTATAGTTGTGGAAGTGAAAGTACAAGTAAGCAGTAGTACAGGTGTAGGTGCAGGTGTGTATTAGTACAGGTACAGGTGCAAGTGTGTAGTCGTACAGGTGTAGGTGCAGGTGTGTAGTAGTGCAGGTGCAGGTGTAAGTACAGGTGTGTGTGTCTGCAGCAGCAGCAGCCGGAGGCGACATGACAGTGAAGAGGGAGATGCTCACCGCCGCCACAAGCACAAGAAGAGCAAGAGAAGCAAGGAGGGCAAGGAGCCCAGTGAGGACCACGCGGCCAATCAGGAGAGTGCAGAGGGCGGGGCCATGGAGTGACCCACCTATCAGCACCTCCTCTCTGGTCTCATTCTCTCAATGCAAATCTAGCACCAATTCAAGATGTTCATTTGTTCAATAAAAATAGCTTTTCATAAGGAACTATGTGTCAGAGTGACTGGAACAACCTGTCTGTTTGTGGGCTAGCCTGGGTCCAGCTCTTCAGTGGGAAAGGGGGTATAATGAGCCAGCCTGCTTCAGCTTTACAGTGGGAAAGGGGGTATAATGAGCCAGCCTGGGTCCAGCTCTACAGTGGGAAAGGGGGTATAATGAGCCAGCCTGGGTCCAGCTCTACAGTGGGAAAGGGGGTATAATGAGCCAGCCTGGTTCCAGCTCTACAGTGGGAAAGGGGGTATAATGAGCCAGCCTGGTTCCAGCTCTACAGTGGGAAAGGGGGTATAATGAGCCAGCCTGGTTCCAGCTCTACAGTGGGAAAGGGGGTATAATGAGCCAGCCTGGGTCCAGCTCTACAGTGGGAAAGGGGGTATAATGAGCCAGCCTGGGACCAGCTCTTCAGTGTTTGAGAGAAAGGTGCTTAAAATTCTGTGGTTCATCTGTTCAATGAAAGCACCATTTAACCAGTACACATATTTCTAAATATTTTATTAATGACAGTACTGTACAATGTGAACCAAACTGGAAGAATAAAACCATTTATTCCATGAGCCAGCTCCCATGGGAATCAGAGTACATACAGATACATATTTGCAACCATTTACAGGTATATACATACAGAAGGGGTGGGTAGTGACAGGTGACTGGGCTCCCTGTGTGAGACACACCACACCAGGAGCAGCTGCTGCTGGGCTGCGTCCTGCCATATGGGGTCTATGGGGCCCTGGGCCGCTGTGGGTGTGTTCTGGGGGCCGCTGTGGGTTTGTCCTGGGGGTGCTTTGGGTGTGTTCTGGGGGCCGCTGTGGGTTTGCCCTGGGGCCGGCTCAGACCTGCACACTGTAGGTACAACTCTCCCCCTCACCTAAGCATTACTGCATACACAATGTCATACCTCATCCGGGTCCCCGTCCCATCCATTAGCAACATGCATAGTCAACCCCAGTCCCGGACGGCCAGAACGTCTGCAGCTGCTTGCTCCAAACACACACTGCACCAGCAGAATCCACTGACTGGTTCCAGCAGGTGAGAGACTAAGGGGTGTGGTGCCAGCCTGTGCTCTGTGCCCTGAGTGGGCACGCAGAGGAGTCTGTCCGCCAGCTCTGATGTCAATAACTTAGGAGTATGTAATGAAATGAGGAACTCAGATTATTTTGGATGAACCAGCCGTTCACTTACACCCAAACATCTCCGCCCCTTTGAGTTTATCATCTATTCTATGATCTATTATCATCTAGCTTACTCCCAGAGAGGAATAATTGTATTTAAAGGGATTATCGGGGTAAGAAATGCAGACAGCCAAACCGTAAGGGTAGGACTACTGTAGTTTGTGCCCAGGTTGGAGTAGTGCATAGCTGGAGCTCACAGCTGCAGACGCTGCGGGCCTCAGGCCAGCTTTAACACTGTCAGTCACACATGACCATCAACCCTCCATCTTCTCAAGGCCACACAGTGTGCTGCCAGAGCAGCCCCAAAGCACACACCCTGCCTTACCTCTGGAGCTATGCGTTTACACTCTTCAGCTTCAGTACTGTACATGTACGTTTATAAAAGCTGTATTACAATCTGAATTCAGCTTCAATATTGTATATTTATAAAGCCGTATTATTTACTTAATTCAGCTTTGGTACTGTACATATGTAAAAATCCTTACATTCACTGAACTGATATTTGGTGTAAGGGTAAAACAGCAGTGCCACACCTTGGATCTGAACTTGCAGCCCACTGGTTTTCCATCTCTTTGACAATGTCCACAGCACCTGTCTAGGGTACTCAAACAGTTGTCAAAAAAATAAACTCATGGACTTGAGACCAATTATTTTAATAAAATTAGTAAATCAATAATGCACATACAGTAACCTACTGTTAAACTGAACAGAAGTAACATAATGCAGTCTGTCTACACACTGTCCCCACAGCCCCATTCACAATGCCTCAGCCTGGTCTACAGGACAAACTGCTATAGACAGCCCAGCTGTACACACACGCACACACGCACGCACGCACGCGCAAACATGCACACACAGGTCAATCTAACATGGTGGTTTGTGTTCTCCCACACTGCTGAAGCAGCACTGACACATGCACACACGCACGCACACACACACACGCACATGCACACAAACAGCCTAGGGGAGGAGCCACTTTCCCCTTTAGAGTCACATCCACAGCCGACTGGTCTGTGTGAGGAACGCTTACACCAATCTACAGCAGAGGGCTGCTGTCTGTAACCGTACCGACCCAGGGCTGGCACCTGTTACCGTAGTGACAGATGGCTGAAGTCTGTAACCATAACGACAGCAGGCTGGGCTTCCCATGTGGTCCATAGACCTACAGTAGGCTGGAAAGAGAGGCCTCCTGTGTGTGGAGGCTGAATGTCTGCAGTGGAGTTACAGAGATGTCCATCACTAAGCCCCGCCCACACTGTCCTCATAAGGCACCATTACAAGAGAGCGGCTCCCAGGGTGGGGTTTGGGGCTGGGGCGGGGTTTAGGGGAGCACGCAGCTCTGATGGGCAGGCTGAGGCGCTGCTAGTCCGGCCGGAAGATTGGGCTCTTGGGCAGAAACTCTATCAGGATGACCTATACACAGAGAGAGGAGTGAGAGTTAGAGACAGCAATCCAGAGTTAATGATTCAGTGAGTTACAGAGCCACTGAGACAGAGTGAGTTAGAGTTACCCAGTCAAAGAGTGCTGATCGGGTTCAAAACAGAATTAGACTGTGTGGGACTGCAAGCAAAGTAAAGATTTGGAACTCACATATTCCATCATGTTATTGGTTTCACATTTGCGTGTGCTCAGTCTCCAGTGCAGGCAGAGCTGTATGGAAACACAAGGATCAGAGAAAACCTCACCATATGACACAATCACAATACAAAACTCTGTAGCATTTGCTGAATAATGCAACTTCAAACTGTAATATTTTAAAAAATGTGCAACAATAAAACTACTACATGATATAAGACACTGCCATTATTGAACAAACCACCGAGACCAATCTGAATTTTATAGACCATTCGCACTCATACTGCACACAGACAATATTATACTAACCTTGTGGTACAGCCTATTATTTTCCCATTCTAGTAACTTCTCCACTGATCGCCTTGTCTAGAAATGAAAAATATATCACTGTTAATGGGTGTAGAGGTGTGAAGACATTTTAGTTCCCAAATAAACCATATAGTTGAGTATGTAGTTTAGGTGTAGTGGGTGTGTACTGTGGGGTGAGACTCTCTGTTGAGGGAGTATGTAGTCCGTGTGTAGTGAGTGAGTAGGCAGTGTGTAGGCAATGTGTAGTGAGTGAGTAAGCAGTGTGTAGGCAATGTGTAGTGAGTGAGTAGGCAGTGTGTAGGCAATGTGTAGTGAGTGAGTAGACAGTGTGTAGGCAGTGTGGAGTGAGTGAGTAAGCAGTGTGTTTGTAGTGTGTAGACCATGTGTAGGCAGTGTGTAGTGAGTGAGTAAGCAATGTGTAGGCAGTGTGTAGAGAGTGAGTAGGCAGTGTGTAGTGAGTGAGTTGGCAGTGTGTAGGCAGTGTGTAGTCAGTGTGTAGTTAGTGTGTAGTGAGTGAGTAGGCAGTGCTGGGCCAGGCTCACTCTCTTGCTGAGGCAGATGACGGGCCACAGGCTGAAGCCCAGTGTGCAGCAGCAGCACAGACAGCCACAAAGCAGCCAGCGCACGTTCACTGGCAGCGTCTTCCTCAGGCACCCATTCACCCTGCTGATACTGGCTTTGAACTCCTCCGGCGCCACCTAGGGAGGAGGAAGAAAGACTCTTTCACTCTCTCTCTCTCAACTCTTCCACTCTGTGAAAGCTCAGCACTCATCCCCTCACTGTGAAAGTTCAGCACTCATCCCCTCACTGTGAAAGCTCAGCACTCATCCCCCTCACTGTGAAAGCTCAGCACTCATCCCCTCACTGTGAAAGCTCAGCACTCATCCCCTCACTGTGAAAGCTACAGGACTCATCCCCCTCACTGTGAAAACTCAGCAATCATTCCCCTCACTGTGAAAGCTACAGCACTCATCACCCTCACTGTGAAAGCTCAGCACTCATCCCCTCACTGTGAAAGCTCAGCACCCATCCCCTCACTGTGAAAGCTACAGGACTCCTCCCCCTCACTGTGAAAACTCAGCAATCATTCCCCTCACTGTGAAAGCTACAGCACTCATCCCCCTCACTGTGAAAACTCAGCAATCATTCCCCTCTCTGTGAAAGCTCAGCACTCATCCCCCTCACTGTGAAAGCTCAGCACTCATCCCCTCACTATGAAAGCTCAGCACTCATCCCCTCACTGTGAAAGCTACAGGACTCATCCCCCTCACTGTGAAAACTCAGCAATCATTCCCCTCACTGTGAAAGCTACAGCACTCATCCCCCTCAATGTGAAAGCTCAGCACTCATCCCCCTCACTGTGAAAGCTACAGCACTCATCCCCTCACTGTGAAAGCTCAGCACCCATCCCCTCACTGTGAAAGCTACAGGACTCATCTCCCTCACTGTGAAAACTCAGCACTCATCCCCTCACTGTGAAAGCTACAGGACTCATCCCCTCACTGTGAAAACTCAGCACTCATCCCCCTCACTGTGAAAGCTACAACACTCATCCCCCTCACTGTGAAAGCTCAGCACCCATCCTCTCACTGTGAAAGCTCAGCACTCATCCTCTCACTGTGAAAGCTACAGCACTCATCCCCCTCACTGTGAAAACTCAGCAATCATTCCCCTCACTTTGAAAACTTGAGCACCCATCCCCCTCACTGTGAAAGCTACAACACTCATCCTCTCACTGTGAAAGCTACAGCAATCATTCCCCTCACTGTGAAAACTAGAGCACCCATCCCCCTCACTGTGAAAGCTCAGCACCCATCCTCTCACTGTGAAAGCTACAACACTCATCCCCTCACTGTGAAAGCTACAACACTCATCCCCTCACTGTGAAAACTAAAGCACCCACCCCCCTCACTGTGAAAACTCAGCACTTATCCTCTCACTGTGAAAGCTCAGCACTCATCCCCTCACTGTGAAAGCTACAGCAATCATTCCCCTCACTGTGAAAATTCAGCACTCATCTCCCTCACTGTGAAAGATCAAGGCCTGTGGATCTTATGTCCAGGTGAACAGCACTAACCTTTCCTGTTAGAGATGAGGGGAATTCAGACTCAAACTTGTTGCTCAGTCCAAACCTGTGACGTTAGGAGTGATTGTGCAGGAATGAGAAAATACATAATTAGACTTACACACACAGGTTACAGTATATTGTATGAAAACAAACTGAACTCTCCATATAGTATCAATATAGGAAAAAACATTGTAGACATTTTTTGATCAAGTATAATAATAAAGCACAATCTGAAGTAAACCATCATTTTCAACCATTCAATTTGCCAGTAAGCAGCTTTACAATTGATCCCTGGCCTGAAGCCCTGTCAGAGCAAGCCAAGGCAACAGTGGCAAGGAAAAACTCCCTGACAAACAGGAAGAAACCTGGAGCAGAACCTGGCTCAGAGGGGGAGCAGTAGTGTAGTACTGGAGTGAAAATAAAAGGCTACACAAGTAGAGAGAGGTGTCAATCACAGGCCTTGGGATTTTGGATACAAACCTCTCAGGGGTTCAGAGATATAGGAAACATCTCCCCTACATCACTACTGGTATGTGTAAAACAAACTATTTACAGAAAACATACTGATGTAGAAGGGGTTGAGGCAAACGAGTTCCCTGCCAACCATTTCCTTCAACATTCTGCTGTGGTTGGCCAAATATTTCGCATACACACTCAAAATCGGGAGGGGATATTCTAAACATAATCTCTAAACAGGAAGAGTGTACTTTTCTGATACTCTTTAAATGGTAGATTCGATTCCCACAAACACCATTTCACTCGTCCTGATCATGACGTGTAGGTAGGTAAATGTAGCATGTTAATGCAAAATAAACCCAGTTTAAGCTGTAGCTGTGATTGCAGTGGCACTTCAGAGGTACACTTGAGAGAGGGAGCAGTGTCGACATCACACGTGCATTGTTTTATCCTTTTACCAAAAAGAGCCGTAACCGACAGCAGTACCGAACCCATGAGAACAACAGAAATCCTGAGACGTCACGTCTGGA
>JAFBMS010000697.1:0-67855 GCA_019788955.1 Albula glossodonta
CACAAAAAAAGTCAAAGAATTTTGTGGACTTTGCAGCTATTGATACAATGAGCTCTAACCATCTAGTCATCACAAAACTTTATGGTATCTTTACGGTATTTGGCCTACAAACGTTTGTGTAAATCCGTCAATAGGTGGCACTATCAACCAATCAATAAGTCATTAATCTGTATTGTCTATCAAATCATGACAGAAAATTGCCGTTGATGTGGCTGAGTAATAACACACACACACACACATATATATATACATATATATATATATATATATATAAATCCAGACAATTTATAAAATTATATATAATTCACAAAAAAACAGACAGACACAGGTAAAAATAAGTAATTGTGCAAATATGTCAATGTGAATATAGGACAGTTCAGTTAGTACATCATGTGTCTATTTAAGTCTGAATGTCCTCACTGTTTGGGACATTGATGACTGTAGGAATGAAATCCTTTTTGTAAATGTTGTTTTTGATCAGGGAAACTTAATATTGGTGATTTGATGGGATTGGCAGAAATGCCTCTATCAAGAAAATTGTCATAACTCCTAAACCAATTGTCAAGTCAAGTTCAACAGTTGCATGCAGTGTTTGGTCAAAGGTCCTAAAAAAGTCAACAAAAGCAATCAAACAGCTGTCAAATATAAACAGCCCTTTCACTGCCTTAGCAATGACCCACCATCATAAAGCTTAGCAGGGCTGTTTAGGATGTGTCAAACAGCAATCCATAGTTTTCCTAATAGTCCCAACAGTAACACTAAGGAGCAAGGTGAAAAATGTGTAGCAGGTCATACTTTTTGACATGTCTGTCATGGTGGCGTAAAGCTAATACTGTTGGATATCCCTGGTCAAGATGAATGAGATACTCCTGAATCAGACTAATGTGCCCTCTTAGATTTCTGCCATTTAATTAAAAGCTTTAAATATCTGTCTTGTCTCAGATGGATTGAGAAGTGTGCATTAAATGTGGTACACATCTTCAGATGAAAAGCTGTAAAATTATGGAAAGAAATTTGCTGCATTAAAAAATGTGTCTGCAGTAAACCAGTAAACTCAGTTGTAGAAATGTCTTATTACAACTTCCATCAGTTAGAACTAACTTTTTTACCAGTTAGTCTACAATTTAAGCAATTGCAATATTACATCTTTGTAAATGAACCATTTGCTAATAGCACATTAAGAGGCTAAAAGCGTTGGTTTAATCTTACTGAGTAAAAGTATAATCCCCACCTGGGGAAACATGGGGTTGGGCTTTGCTCATGGCTACACTGATCTTATTGGGGTTACACTGGGGCTTGAACTACCAACCTGCCAAGTCCCAGTCAAGCACTGTGACCACCAGGTTACGGGTTAACTGTCTTTACAAAGGCATTAGCTATGCACCCACAGCAGCCAGCTATCTGCAGGACCATCAGCCTTATACAGCATGGAGGAACTGCTGGAGAGGGTCCTGGTGGCCTGACTTCATCGGCAGACTGATTTTAGGAAGAACTGTGAAATATACAGGGAGCATTAAATAAGACGTGGTTAACATTAGCTGTGTTCCTCGCCACAGACAGGGAATTCTTTACAATGAGGCACACTGGGCTGATCCACAGACTGCAGGGTTCATCCTGCGGACGCTCCAAGGTTTCATTTGTTATTTGCTCGTCTTTATTTCTTTTTCAACTTTAAAATTGTTTTTAAAAATTTTATTAATAAAACATCATTGAAAATATTTGCCAAAAGTTGCTACTAATAAAGTTGTGTGTAAAATCGATTTGCTTAAGCTAACAAGGTGGATTGAACACTAAGAGACCAGCATGGCTGTCCAAGGCATCCATCTGCCTCCATCCCTCATTCAGACCCTCAGCAGGGGCAGCAGGGCTCAGAGCTCTGCACTGCTCTGAGTCTGCACATTTTCATATTTATTTTTGTTACCTCAGGTCAAAAAACACTCTTGGTTTGTTGGGAAGACAGGGAATGACAGAAAATGATCCAACTTTGTTCATGTAAACACACCTGAGGTACGGAAACTATAGAGCTTCAGTCTTACTGTACGAATTGCCCCTTCAGCATTTAAGAAAAGATGCAGGAGAAGAGAGGAATGCCTCTTTATGCATTTTATGGACATTAGATGTACAGCAGATGTGTTAATATCATGTTACATACCAAAATATCAAAATGGAATTTGGTGACTAATTATTTAAAAAAATAGTAATGCTTTTCAGGGCTGTCAACGTTCACGCGTTAACGCTCACAATTAATCTGGAAACCTTAACGCGTTAATTTTTTTTTACGCAAATTAATCATATTACCAAGTCTGACGCTCACTTCCTCCAGTAATTCGAGCGCGGATGGTTTACCTGGCTGATCTACTGAAATGCGTGGCAAACGCAGATAACACGATGACTGAGGAGACTTCCCCGGTGTGCTGAACGACAAACTTCGTTTTAAAAAGCTTCCACATGGAAGTTTAGATAAAACCAAAGTTGTGTGCAAATATTGCATTGATGAAATGTCTTTCCACCGTAGCACGTCAAGTCTGAAGTACCTTCTTTGGGCAAAGCACATCTTGCTGATGTTAGCAAAGATGCTAGCACTAAAACAGGATCAAGCCGGGTTCATCAAACTACAGCCAGGGCACGTCTGTCAACAAAGCGACAACAACTAAGCTAACCAATGCAATCGCTAAACAATTTACAGGCAAGCTGTTTACATTCACTTTGTAGCAGACATTACTTTATAACTGTTCTTTATGTGGTTGTCTGCTAAATAAATCTGCAATCAATTATGGATGTTTTGGGCAAATTACTGATTTGTCTTAATTATTCTGATTAACCATGATTAATTACAGCCTATTATTGTGATTAACTCGATTAAATTTTTTAATCGATTGACAGCATTAGTTATTTTTTTACAACATTAAGACTGACAGTTAAAGAACTTGTACAGACACAATAATGATTTGCATGAATGGGTCAGTTTCTGGCATGGACTGAAGTGCACTGATGACATGGTGCGATCATGTATTATTTTTCCACATGACGTCTCAGAGCCTTCATGCCTCTGCTTTGTTTAACAGGAACATTGTTGTGAATGCTGCACATCACACTCAACCATAAACTGGTAAAAAGAATTAGGATCATTTCCTGCACCTGAGAAATTGTACTTAAAAAGTTAGTATGTGTATTTGAGATTAATGTCTGTGACCATCCAATGTAACAACAACAGCAGCAATAATAATAATAATAATATGTTAATGCAATTGCAGTGCATGTTTCACGGTAGTAAAGTATTTTACAATACAGTGCATACGTTGCCTCAAAAGGATAATGATGCACAGCAGCCATTTTGCAGCAGAGCACCTCTATGCATGCAGCAGCAGGCATTCTCACATGTGCTCCTTGGTCCTGGGCCTGTGCAAGGCACCAGCTGTATCCCTGTTTATGCTGGCATGTTTGCACGGACCTCTGCATGCCCACACAACCACAAGGTCAGGAAAGTCTTCATGCAAAGATTGTAAACATGACCTCAGTTCAGACCTGATGTCCACTGACAAATGAAAACAAAGCCAGACAGCCAGGGAGACAGGATTGTCACAAGTTACAATGTTACTGGTGCTGTCTAGACGGCCTGCTCATTCAATTTGATCTCTCACAGCTACCCCAAAGAATGACCTTTAACCCTTTTCATGTTTTTGGTACTATTTATATTTTCCCACCATGCATATGCTAAAAAGATGTAGAATAATAATGGCTGACCCTCGAGCATGAGTGTATTAATTCATGTTCACCAGATAGTGATAGGTGCAGTGTTAATGTTGGTCATCTCCATACATTTTGAGTGACTTTGGGTTCTAAATGTGAGGAAATTATTGCCATAAAACACTTATATTACATATATCTATGATGATTATCCAGATATGTCATAACATTTGTTGATGCATGTTTACCTTAGTGCAATAAGCTGTGTAAAGTACATCCTACTGTTGTTATTCAATTAAGAATGGGTTCACCCATGGGCAAAAAAGTGCCAGTCATTGAAATGATACATTGTATAGTCTCTCGGCTGCCCAAGTATAAATATTCCACATTTTCCAGTTGTCCCCAATGCACATTAAGAAATCAAATCGGAAAAAAGCCAAACAGGAGGAAGACAGCAAAATGAACCAAGAAAACAGTGCTTGCAACGGTTTCTTCGACATGTGGCACGACTACATGAACCTCTCGTCTATAATGGAACGACTGTGTGAGAATCGCGGGTGTGACCAGCACAACGAACCGGGACGTCTCGAGCAGATCCAGCAGGAGCACGTTTTCCGCGGGCGTCCAGCCACCCGCTACAGCCCAAGTCCCACCAGCAGCATGTCAGACTCCTCCCAAGGCACGATCGGTAACATCTGTGGGTTCTGCAAGCAAAACGGCGAGACTCCTCGCATTTATCGCTCCCATCGACTGAAGCAGAGAGACGGCAAGATCGTTTGCCCCATTCTGAGGAAATACACCTGCCCAATCTGTGAGGCCACCGGTGACAACGCTCACACTCGCCGGTACTGTCCACAGCGACAGCGGGAGGAACTTTAGGGACAAACCAGGAGCTAACCTACTGCCAAAGTAATGTAGGCTACATATTTCGAAAAGAATATAAAAGTGACTGTGTTGATAAGAACTATTGCTTTTACACTTTTTCCCTCAGCTGTTGCGAGGTCAGTTTTCAGAAAATAAATATATACATGTACATTCTACGTTGGCATGTGCCATGTATTTATATGGACAAAAACAGGAAATGTGACAATCTTCTTGGTTATCTCGTTATTGTTAAGTGATTGCCGAGGTTTCGTGCATGTAACTATACCCATCCCCAATTTCCTATGGTCGTGTCCATATTTACTTATGAATCACAAAATTGTGGTTTAAACCAGTATGTTATGTTTACGTAGAACTTGTACAAAACAATATGAATCTCAATAAAAGCATGACAACTAAATGAGCTATCAACTTGGTTGCGATCTCATGCTAACCTCAGTACTCGTCTCATATAAACCAGATTCCACGCAGCAGGAAATACGCCACTCGCGTCTGGATACCATGGAAACTGATACTTATCCGCTATTTATTTATTTATTTATTTATTTATTTATTTATTTATTTTTATTAACTATAGCGCTAGCAATGTCATTGCCCGTGATAATTAAAGCACTAAGTGACTGCAGATTCTTGCAGCTGAAGTAAAACTGAGTCGGGTTGCTCCTTACCAATCACATGTAAGTAAATTTGACCAATTACACATTTCTTTCATTGATCGAAAAAAAAAACATCTGCAAAGTGCCAAAGATGCCAAATGTATCAAACATCAAACTAACTTGATCAGGTTGTATTTCCCAGTTGTTCTGAGTGTTTCAGGATTTTGCTATCACCCAGCTTTCGAGCCTTATTGTTGATAAGGGTAATGGATTTAGCTAACCTACTCATCTAAACATTGCTTTACTAGGGTCTGTATACTGGAGCCATATGTGGTTCGGAGTTTAAGTTGAACCGTGCATTGACACTGCAAAAGTGAAAAGAATACGAAAGCAGACTTAAGGAATGTTCCCGCTGTTTTACAGATTGCATGTGAGGCAGTGGCAATCCCAGAATCTAAACAAGCTGGTACATTTCTTAATTAGGTGCTATTCATGTTATAGGGATTATTTATTATTCTAACCCATGTTATGTCTGAAATTTATAAGATTGTGGACACATGAATACCAAAACTAACCATTTGGTAGACAATGAAGGATTCAAAGACAAAGTTAATTATAATGAGCCAAACATACATTTTGTTAGTAAGCATAAGAGAAAAAAATAAGAGCTTAATCATGTGTTCAATGACTTAATGCGCCTATTGATTCACCACAGTCTATAATTTGACCAGGTATTAAAACTTTCACAGTAACTGTTCAACTGTTGTGTACATATTGCCACCTTGTGGTTAATAAATGTATGACAATGACATCAGCGTCACACGCCATTTGAATTTACGCGATTTTCAGCTAGGGATATGACTGGAGAGACGTTGCTGAATTCATGTGTATTTATAAAAACTGTTTCTTTCAGTCTGAGGCATGATATCGTACAGCAGGCGCTACATCATAGGAGACCATATATCTGTTTAATGATCCTAAAAACCTTCAAATGATAGGCCTGTCCAAGTATTAGCTTGCTCTTGCACTTCAAACGTTGTCTTTCATGTTTCATCTTTTAGGATACAACACGTAAGACAGCACCTGAAAATATGTTAAATGATCTTATATACGCCCTAGTGTAGGCCTGGCGTAAGTTATTTAAAATATATTGAGTGCAAACATACACGAGAAACCCTGTCATAAGTGCACAGAGTTTAGTATTTTCTTACACTTTACATTTTTACGTGTGAGATGGGTATGTGAGTATTTCATCCCCTGGTCACTACTGTATATCACATTGCTTACGCTGGTTGTACAGGTTACATAACTGGAGAAAGTCACTTTCAGTCAGCTGAATGATTCACCTCACTTAATTTTACTGTCGTCTTTGACTCTTCTTTTAGACTGATATGAAGAGGAGTGTAACTGTTCTCCCTTTCACTTACACTGTAAGTGTACAGTTTCGTAACTGTTCAGCAGTCAACACGTGCAGGTTTGTGCACTCGAGACGCTACCAAAGACGGTCACTCACTGACGCTGCTCCGGTTGCCAATAATCATTGGCTACTGAAATGTGCATGACACGCCTTTTCCTTTCTGATTGGTTTTGCAAGACTACCCCTCGCATTTCTGTGGAGTTATAAAACCATAACAACTTAGAGAAACGTGTGTGAGACTGTACGAGGGTTGGGTAATTATTCTGCTCATCAAAGTAGCAGGTGCGTGACCCGCCTTCCATAAGTTTTTCACTACCCTGTTGGAGGGGAGACACGTTTGTCACAGATAGTTACACCCCTTCCGGTCTGTCAATAATTGCAAAACAGCACTCGCAAGGAAGTGACAGACGAGAGCAGTGAAGGGCAGAAGGGAGCGACGTTGAATAGAAGGATATTTTGCTCTACGGTATTTATTTTTCGAAGTAGTGAGTGCTTGGGTGTTGATATTTCATTATAAAATACGGTCAGCAATCACTCCTTTATCAGGCAGGACAAAAAAACAGGCCGACGGACACCTTTGCCAGTTACTGATTAGAGGTATGATGCGTTGGCGCTAAGGAAAATGCTGTAACAATCTGTATCCTGACTTACAATGTATAGATTTGTAATGCATTCCTGGGAGCGAACCTCCTGTGTTTGACAGATACCTGATATTTGAATGTGCATTAGCACTAAATAAAAACGTACCATGTAAAGTGTCATTCGAATCAGGCGATATAGTAGCGTTGGGGGCAGTTATGCAGTTTTCTGTGAAATGGCGTTCTGACCCATAGTTACTTTTAACCCAACAGACTGCAGTTTTAATGGTGTATACGCAGAGACATATTTTTCAGTTTGAATGAGAGCATAATTATTTAAACAGGCGATGGCGCTTACAGATGATAGGGGCTTTCATTTACTTAATTTCACAGCAACTCCTAGGCATTAAGCTGGTGATGAGTGCGCAGAGTCTGGTCATTGAGTGAGTTCCACCTCCATGTCTTAGCAGCGATGCTGTCAGAAGTGTTCCAGGTCCTTCGTGGGGCCGGGCGAGTGGGTGCGGCTTTCGCCACCACGCAGGGGGAACAGCTGCGGCTCATGGCCTGCAACTCCACGCTGGGTGCCGGGATGAAGGTGGCCCAGGAGGCCGTGGAGACCGTGATGAGCTCAGTAATGGGAAGCACACAGGTAGGAGAGCTCCCTCCCTACCTGACAGAGTCGCTCCTCACCTTTTTCTGGGGCTCTAGCGCTCACATGTTTCAGTATGCTTCAATTGAGTGGACAGTGTCACTCTGCAGTGGAAGTTATAGAGAGAATCTTGAGCATTGGGTATTAGGTATCAAAACAGTCTCTACGATCCTGATCATTGTGAATTGTGAAGTCTTTCATGGGTGTAAAAGTCATTAAGTATATTAAGTATACTTTTTCAATAATGTGAGTTCTGCTTAGCTCTTAAGTTTTATTAAGCTCATTATTGGTATAACCAGTAACTTACAGATGGAAATGGCTCTGACCCCCCCCCCCCCCCCCCATAGACGGCTAAGCCGGTGGATTTTCCTGACAGCGAGGGATGGGAGGAGATGGACCAGGACGAGGCGGCACGGTGGGCCATGGGGTCTGAGATGCCCCCTGAGTTTGTGGGGCAGGAGGAGGTTCCGCAGGGCGGAGACAGCGGCCAGGTTCCTGGGGAGCGGCTGTCCCCGCTGGCTGGCAGTGGGAGCGGGCCCAGGGGCGTGGGGGGTGCTGGGGGTCCCCGGTTCTTCCACTCCAGCTCCGTGCTGCTCCACGTGCGGTCCCTCCATGACTCCGCAGTGGGCCGGCTGACTGCAGATGACATAAAGAAGGCCCGGGAGGCCAAGCAGCAGGCGGCCGAGCGAGCGGCCCTGGCCCGCCCCGTCAGACAGAAGGTCCCGGCTCTCTTTCTCCTGATGAGACTAAAGTGCAGTGTTGTAAAGTGTAATGAAGTGCATCTTCAGTGTTTTGATTTCTGTCTCCGTCTGTTACTGCAGCTGAGTGACCGTGCGCGGGAGAGGAAGGTCCCTGCGAGCCGTCTCAGCCGAATGGTTAACTTTGGGGGTGAGTGCACCTCTTCAGGCTTCCACTCTCTGTCCAGCAGCCAACTCAGGGACTAAACATACATCTAACACTAATAAAAAAAAAAGTATCAAACTGATCCAGGGTCAATGTATCAGTTTGGTGCTGTGAAACCTCCATTAGGCATGTAACTGAAACATTAACAGAAACTCTAGTCCAGTCTCAGCATTGAGTCTGAAAGTAAATACTTTTTTCACTGAAGATCTTCATTGAATTTTTCTTTTAGTCTAGGGCAAGGCTTTCTGGGAAACTGGTCCATGGTTGTTTAAAGTTGAGATTGCTAATGTTGGTGTTGATCAGCTCACTGTCAGTGATAAAACAGCAATTACAGTCATGAATGAGTGTGTGAGCTTTCCGTGCAGTATAATCGTGTTCTAATCCGTTATTCCGAATGAGCCCCCACGTCCTGTTTGTCTTTCTTGCTCTCTCTGGGCTGGTCCCTTAGACAGCTTTGAGCCAAAACCAGTGTAATACATATCCATCCTCTAGATGTAACTTATCAGTTAATGAAAATGTCATTGATTAGCTAATGAAATAATACATATTTGAATCAATCTTTTGCTGTTTAGTGTAGTCTTGTCATGCTCCTCTTAGTCTGCATATCTGTTGGTAGATCATCTTTATGAAAGTAATATGAAGATCAAACCCATATGACGTGGCAAATATCAGCAGGGCTGTGGGCTGGTGTCCAGCAGTAGTGTTTTGTGTCTATACCATCATGCTCTTTGATCAGCCCGTGTTGTTCTGCTCTTTGATCAGCCCCTGCTGTTCTGCTCTTTGATCAGCCCGTGCTGTTCTGCTCTTTGATCAGCCCGTGCTGTTCTGCTCTTGGATCAGCCCGTGCTGTTCTGCTCTTTGATCAGCCCGTGCTGTTCTGCTCTTTGATCAGCCCGTGCTGTTCTGCTCTTGGATCAGCCCGTGCTGTTCTGCTCTTTGATCAGCCCGTGCTGTGCTGCTGGTGAAATTGCTTGCTATAATGTCTGATTACGCTCAGCAACTGATGTAATTGATTGATCTGGATTGTGCACAGGGTTTTGTAGTCAGTTTTGTTTGTTATAATGACCTTATACTATTTGGACTAATTCTGCAGATTTTAATGGGTGTAAATAATGGTGTGGTCAAGTGATGTGATTAGTCATCATTGATTCAGATTGACAGACATCTGATTCACAAACACACCGGGGGTTTGATTCATACTGACTGATTCACAAACACACCGGGGGTTTGATTCATACTGACTGATTCACAGACACACCGGGGGTTTGATCCAGAATGACCGTGATTCACAGACACACCGGGGGTTTGATCCAGAATGACCGTGATTCACAGACACACCGGGGGTTTGATCCAGAATGACTGTGATTCACAAACACACCGGGGGTTTGATTCATACTGACTGATTCACAGACACACCGGGGGTTTGATCCAGAATGACCGTGATTCACAAACACACCGGGGGTTTGACATTTCTGTGCTGAAGGTCTGTGCTGAAGGTTGGTGCTGTTTTTGTGCTGCAGGTTTGGCCATGGGGCTGAGTCTGGGAGCCATTGCTGAAGTAGCGAAGCAGTCGCTAGGAGGCAAGCGCACAGGTACTCCTTCCCACCTGACCCTGTTCGCTTAGTTCTCCCTGTCAGCTAACCCCACTGCAGTCTGCTGGGTGGAGGCAGGCCTGTAAGTCTGGCATGTTAATGTTCATTTGGTGTAAAATGGTGACTGCCGTGGACTCAAGTCTGTGATCTGTCTCAGATATGGGCGCCCTTTTGGATTCCCCCATGCTTTCGGAAGCGAACGCTGAGAGGATTGTGAACACGCTGTGCAAGGTGCGGGGCGCAGCGCTCAAGATCGGCCAGATGTTGAGTATCCAAGGTAACCTGTCCTCCCCTGCACCTCACACATCTCAGGTGTTGAGTTGTGCACTGTGTCTCCCTGCCCTGCCTGCACTCTGAGCTAATAAAGCCCTTTGCTGAGTCAGCATTTCAGGCGGCCTGTTCACAAATCCTGTTTCATGGCCAGCGATGTAATCACCTGTGACTCATGTTAAAGGAACACTAACATTTGGCCAGTTAAGCCCCTTTGCCTCTGTGTCAATAGTATATAAATCTGTGCCCCATGTTAAATTCAGCTTGTGTTTTCCAGAGAGGTCTCCAGAACCAATACAGTGGTCTGCACTTAGTGTTAGCACAGTGACTGGAAGCCTATGGGAAGTTCTGAGACTTCAGCTTAGCTCCAATAAAATGTGAAGAAATTTTCATGCTAGAGATGTTATTTTATAAGCCAAAGTGTAAAACTGCAGTTCCAAAGTGAGGACATTTGAGTTAAATTTTGAGACGGGGTGCAGCTGTCTGTGGCTGATAATGGCTGTGTGATGAGCAGTGTAGTGTCAGGCTGTAAGCATGCCGCCTGCATGGTGCAGGGACGAAATGAATAAAAACACAAATAAACTGTGCTGAACCTCCTCACCAGATAACAGCTTCATCAATCCCCAGCTGCAGAAGATCTTTGAGCGTGTGAGACAGAGTGCAGACTTTATGCCTTCCTGGCAAATGAAAGTAAGTGTGTGTGTGTGTGTGTGTGTGTGTATGTTTGTGAGAGCGAGAGAGTCTGAGTGAAGTGATGAACTGGATTTCACAAACCAAGCCCATTGCTGGGTTAATTCTCTCTCATTCTTTAATTATCTTGTTTCTTTACTGTATTCTGATTCTAATAGGTTTAAATATGGTCTTTTACCATATATATTTTAAACCTGACATTTTTATTTCATTGTTGACAAACTGTGTGTGTGTGTGTTTGTGTGTGTGTGTGTGTGTGTGTGTGTGTGTGTGTGTGTGTGTGTGTATGCATGCACATGCTCATGCTCACGTGTGTGCTCATATGTGCATGCATGTTTGTTTCATGATTGTGTATTTTGTGTGTGCATGTAGAAAGTTTTGGAGGAGCAGCTGGGCCAGGACTGGAGGACGAAGCTGGCTGCGTTTGAGGAAAAGCCCTTTGCAGCAGCTTCGATCGGCCAGGTGCACCATGGGGCGCTCCATGACGGGCGGGAGGTGGCCATGAAAATCCAGGTGAGTGCAGGAGGCCAGATCTCTGTGAGAGGGAGAAGGCCTTGCTGATTTTACTGGGTTCCATTTGTCCTCATTTTCAATGGGTTTTTAATTGACTTATTCTGCAGATTTTTGTGGGTGTAAATAATGGTGCAGTCAAGAAATGTGATTAGTCATCATTGATTCAGATTGATAGGTGACTGATTCACAAACACACCGGGGGTTTGATCCATACTGACTGATTCACAAACACACCGGGGGTTTGATCCATACTGACTGATTCACAAACACACCGGGGGTTTGATTCATACTGACTGATTCACAAACACACCGGGGGTTTGATCCATACTGACTGATTCACAAACACACCGGGGGTTTGATTCATACTGACTGATTCACAAACACACCGGGGGTTTGATTCATACTGACTGATTCACAAACACACCGGGGGTTTGATCCATACTGACTGATTCACAAACACACCGGGGGTTTGATCCATACTGACTGATTCACAAACACACCGGGGGTTTGATTCATACCCACTGATTCACAAACACTCTGGGGTATTGATCCAGAATGACCGTGATTCACAAAAGGACTGTCATATTATGACTTTCTCTTTTGATGAGTCTTTCCTTGAGTTAGTGCATGCGTATTTGAGAGTGTGTGTATGTCTGCGGGTGCAGTGATCCAAGCAGTGAACCCCTTTTTTGTATTGCTGTTGTGTCGTGTGTCTGCTGCAGTACCCAGGGGTGGCAGAAAGCATCCACAGCGACATAAATAACCTGATGTCAGTTCTGAAACTGGGCGTGGCACTTCCTGAAGGTGAGAGCTATCATGCGCCCTCTGTCTTCACCACATAAACATAATCTTATAATAATTTTTTTTTGGCTTTGATGGTGTATTTATCAGCACTGCCTTTGGACATGGGGCCAGTGAAACAGTTGTAAACTGCTATTTGTGAGCCTGAGAAAGTTCTGATTTAAGTAGCTTTTAAGTAAATAAATAATTTAGCTAGTAAAAATGTTAAGAGCGGAGGCTGGCAAATCCCGCCCTACCCCCCACCCCCCCAGCAACATTTATCCTTATAATAAGTGCTAATCTGGAATTTGCTTTTAAAAATGTCAGTTAAATTATGAATGTACTTGTACGAGAAATGAACCCCACTCTTTTCTTTTTGGTCAGGCTTGTTTGCAGACAGCAGTCTGGAGGTCCTTCAGAAAGAGCTGGCATGGGAGTGTGATTACAAGAGAGAGGCAGAGTGTGCCAAGCGCTTCCGGTAGACCTGTCTGGCTGTTTTTCACATGAGTGTGTGTTTGTGTGTGTGTGTGTGTGTGTGTGTTTCGCTTGTTTGTGTTTTTTTTATTAATATCAGCTCTGACAATCACTTCCTCTGTAATGGTAGGAACATGTAGACTTGTGTCATGAAACCAGTGAGGTAAAGGCTATTTTATACAGATAAGAGGAATGGTACAAACATGGGTGAAAGTGGTAAAATTCAGAATACAGGCACCATGTAATTGCAAGGGCTGAATTTTAACGGCTACAACTAATGGTCTGTGGCACAAGTGAATTTAGGGCATGGCCACAGCCGTGTTAGCTAATTACACTGCACATGCACGTATCAAAACAGTTGGCCTTCATGGTTTCAATTATCTGTAGGTATTACCCAGATTGTCAAGGCGATGGATTTTACAGTGAAATACTTGAGCAACGAGAACTAGTAAAACCCAAGTGGGTGTTTCTTTGCAAAGCTCCAAAGAAACATATTTACAGACTTAGTGAATGAAAGGTAAGGTTGCTGTCTTATGAAGTGGGGCAGGGCTGAGCTCTCCTCTGGCTGCAGGACTATGCTGGAGGGTGACCCCTTCTTTGAGGTGCCAGCAGTGGTAGACGAGCTGACAGGCAGCCGCGTCATCACAATGGAGCTGGTGTCTGGAGTGCCTTTGGACCGCTGCGTGGACCTGGACCAGGAGACACGGAATAAGGTGGGCTTCATCCATAGCGTTCGCACAGGGTCACTGTCTGTGTCCGTAGCATTTCCACAGGGTCACTGTCTGTGTCTGTAGTATTTCCACAGGGTCACTGTCTGTGTCCGTAGCAGTCCCACAGGGTCACTGTCTGTGTCCGTAGCGTTCGCACAGGGTCACTGTCTGTGTCCATAGCAGTCCCGCAGGGTCACTGCACTGTCTGTGTCCGTAGCATTTCCACAGGGTCACTGTCTGTGTCTGTAGCATTTCCACAGGGTCACTGTCTGTGTCCGTAGCATTTCCACAGGGTCACTGCACTGTCTGTGTCTGCAGCATTCCCACAGGGTCACTGTACTGTCTGTGTCCGTAGCATTTCCACAGGGTCACTGTCTGTGTCTGCAGCATTTCCACAGGGTCACTGTCTGTGTCCGTAGCATTTCCACAGGGTCACTGTCTGTGTCTGCAGCATTTCCACAGGGTCACTGCACTGTCTGTGTCTGCAGCATTCCCACAGGGTCACTGTTTGTGTCTGTAGCATTTCCACAGGGTCACTGTCTGTGTCTGCAGCATTCCCACAGGGTCACTGTCTGTGTCCGTAGCATTTCCACAGGGTCACTGCACTGTCTGTGTCTGCAGCATTCCCACAGGGTCACTGTCTGTGTCTGCAGCATTCCCACAGGGTCATTGTCTGTGTCCGTAGCATTTCCACAGGGTCACTGCACTGTCTGTGTCTGCAGCATTCCCACAGGGTCACTGTCTGTGTCTGCAGCATTCCCACAGGGTCACAGTATCTGTAGCCTTCCCATTTAGTGAAATATCTAAGATAGGTAAGAGATGTGACCTGAGAGTGTGACCATGGATGATCAGTGCTCTGGATGTAGTGTGAAGATGTCTTTAGGTCGTCAAATGTCTATTTGTGACACCTGCAAGCTAGTGAGGCTATTGTCATGTACATTAGCTGATGTGTGGAATGGATGAACCAACAGCTATACTATAGTGCTGTTACCATCCAAAAATGACATTTATACTGCGCTGTGTGTGTGGACGTAGAGGTCTGACAGACTCTGAAGTGTGTTAACCAGGACCACACTGCTCACAGTGGCTTCAGTGTTTCACATCCATCTGCTCTCCTAAAAGCACAGTTCAGTTCAGTTCAATTTTATTTGTTTAGCTTTATAAGAAGTTGTCACAAAGCAGCTTTACAATTGATCCCTGGCCTGAAACCCCCTCAGAGAAACCAAGGCAACAGCAGCAAGGAAAAACTCCCTGACAAACAGGAGGAAACCGTCAGCAGAACCTGGCTCAGAGGGGGAGCCCATCTGCTTCTGGCTTACAAGAGATAAACCAGAGTAAATTCAGTATCGTATTGTAATATGAAAAAATTGCTTACATTAACCATACTGCCTCAGATAATAATGAAAACAGTAACAAAAATAAGTACAGTGACAAAAACAATTAATGTAAAATAAACAGATAGTAGCAATACAGTTAAGTAGTAGTGGGGTCCGGCTGTTGGCACAGGGAGGGCGGAACAGGCAGGATGGGGAGAAAGCTCAGCCAGAGAGGGTTGGGGTGCTGGAGCTTCAGCTCCAGGCAGGACCCTAAAACAGGGAGATAAAAACAGAGCAAAGCATTGATTAGTGGAAGGTGTAGCTGGTGGGTTTGAAAATCGGAGAAGCAGGAAAGGAGAGGGGGGAAAGAGGTGCCCATGTGCAATAAGGAAAAGCCCCAGCAGGCTGGCACTGCGGCAGCATGCCTCAGACTCAGAGGGCATGGGGTCAGCGCATTTAAAAGTCCCAGCAGGCTGGCACTGCGGCAGCATGCCTCAGACTCAGAGGGCATGGGGTCAGCGCATTTAAAAGCCCCAGCAGGCTGGCACTGCGGCAGCATGCCTCAGACTCAGAGGGCATGGGGTCAGCGCATTTAAAAGCCCCAGCAGGCTGGCACTGCGGCAGCATGCCTCAGACTCAGAGGGCATGGGGTCAGCGCATTTAAAAGCCCCAGCAGGCTGGCACTGCGGCAGCATGCCTCAGACTCAGAGGGCATGGGGTCAGCGCATTTAAAAGCCCCAGCAGGCTGGCACTGCGGCAGCATGCCTCAGACTCAGAGGGCATGGGGTCAGCGCATTTAAAAGCCCCAGCAGGCTGGCACTGCGGCAGCATACCTCAGACTCAGAGGGCATGGGGTCAGCGCATTTAAAAGCCCCAGCAGGCTGGCACTGCGGCAGCATACCTCAGACTCAGAGGGCATGGGGTCAGCGCATTTAAAAGCCCCAGCAGGCTGGCACTGCGGCAGCATGCCTCAGACTCAGAGGGCATGGGGTCAGCGCATTTAAAAGCCCCAGCAGGCTGGCACTGCGGCAGCATGCCTCAGACTCAGAGGGCATGGGGTCAGCGCATTTAAAAGCCCCAGCAGGCTGGCACTGCGGCAGCATGCCTCAGACTCAGAGGGCATGGGGTCAGCGCATTTAAAAGCCCCAGCAGGCTGGCACTGCGGCAGCATGCCTCAGACTCAGAGGGCATGGGGTCAGCGCATTTAAAAGCCCCAGCAGGCTGGCACTGCGGCAGCATGCCTCAGACTCAGAGGGCATGGGGTCAGCGCATTTAAAAGCCCCAGCAGGCTGGCACTGCGGCAGCATGCCTCAGACTCAGAGGGCATGGGGTCAGCGCATTTAAAAGCCCATTTAATACTGTATATGTGAGAAGTGTTGTGAAACACAGCTACTTACCAGTTCACTTTGCCTTAAAGGCCTTTGCCTGTCTGCTGCCTACAGCCAACCCTGGGTGCACTCACCAAGGCAATGGTAACCAGGCAACAGTCTTAAAGGGATGTTTATTTGGGATGTGCTCTATAGTCAGGTCTGCACCATCAGCTGAGTTCCATAGGGAACACACATGTGCAAAATTACAATTCAGCCATTGTGAAAGAACAATTATTTTATTTTTTAAGCTCTATTTAGTTGGGCTATATTTGGACAAGTTCAGTGGGTGAGCCAGTGGTGTTAATGATAGCTCTCACACTTTTATTAATGAACCTCTCTAAGTGCAATATCCAAAAGTCATAGCAGAAAATGTGTAGGGTCTAATGCCTTAGATGTTATTATTCCTGTGTTTTATTCAAATTAATGAGCAGCTACTGAGGAAATGACCTATGTCTGTGCATAGATTTCCTTTATCGTCCTTATAGATAGTCAAGCCTCATTACCTGTGATATCCAATTAAAGACAAAAGTACTCTGATCTGTTCTGAGAATAGCGTCTTCACATTAAGCTTCAAATTAACTTTGGTTTAGGAATCTCAGAAGAAAGCAGTTCATGTGTTCCCAAATTTCACAAGGAAATAAGATGTGTATCTTTCTTTGTCCACTTTACTGAATTCCTATTTATCATTCAGGATATGCCTGCTTTTTATCTTGTGTTGTTCTGTGCAGTCAGTCATTATACAGAAAATAACTTTTTTTCATTCTGTGCTGCAATGATTTCTGTCAACCAGAAGGTGGCAGTGCAGTAAGATGTCAGTATGCTCCAGATGTCATTCTGTTTGTATAATTGGTGGTTTAGTTTTGACCTGATTGATTTCCCCCACCCAGATCTGCTTCAACATTCTGCAGCTGTGCTTGAGAGAGCTGTTTGAGTTCCGCTTCATGCAGACTGACCCCAACTGGGCCAACTTCTTCTACAACGCAGAGAGGAATAAGGTGTGTATAGCTGTGCTGTCTGGGTAAGAATGTATGATAAGTAGGGGTATTTATGATATGAGATGTTTAATGAACAGTATGAAAGCCCATATGGAGCTATTCTGCATGTTCTTGACAGTGCTTTTATTTATTTTATTTTCACAGCTATTTTCACCATGTATGTGTTTTCCAGTAACTGCGGCATGTTGTAGTTGGAGTCCTGAGTAGATGGAATGTAATCTTGAGTTCAGATCAGATGGTCCACCTGCTGAATTTCAGGCAGTGGATCTAAACTCATCTGAAAGTTTGGAGAGTGACATAACAGGATGCAGCCGTGTCTGTCACTAGCCTGCAAAAATACCAAACAAATACACCAAAGACAGGACAACAACGAGCCAACATCAAATTGCCGCAGAAACACTGGTAGCAGTATGATGTGAAGATGGTTAATGATGTCATTGTCAGAGGAAACTCCTGTTACAGCACTGCGTAACTCCTGTTACAGTGCTGCGTAACTCATGTTACAGCACTGCCAAACTCCTGTTACAGCACCGTTGTGTGAATATAAGCATTTGTATGTCTCTCTCCAGCTAATTCTCCTGGATTTCGGAGCCTGTCGTGAATACCCCATGGAGTTCACTGACCACTACATAGAGGTGAGCACACCTGTCCGCCCAGTATCCCAATGTGGTGTAATTGAAGAGAAGGCTGTGTGTGTTAGCCCTGTTAAGAATAGTGTTCACCTGCTGTGTGTGCTAGCCCTGTAGGTGTCTGAACAGCTGTTGGGGTAAAGAATACATTGGGTGATGTGCTTTTGGGGGAACCCCTGGGCAGCTTCACAGAGAGGGGTGCTGTTTGGCACTGGGCACGGTTTGGATGGGCCTGGGCTTTTGGGGGAACCCCAGGGCAGCTTCACAGAGAGGGGTGCTGTTTGGCACTGGGCACGTTTTGGATGGGCCTAGGCTTTTGGGGGAACCCCAGGGCAGCTTCACAGAGAGGGGTGCTGTTTGGCACGGGGCACGGTTTGGACGGGCCTGGTGTTTTGGGCCTCAGTGTGTAATGCGTTTCTTCGGCAGGTCGTCTACGCGGCCTCAGTTGGAGACCGGGAGACTGTGCTGCAGAAATCCAAAGACCTGAAGTTCCTGACTGGGTTTGAAACCAAGGTTAGCCCCTCCTTAACATTCACAAAGCTGGATTATTGCAGTTTTTTCTTTGGTGGGAATGCTTCAATTAAATAGCTAAATAAAATAGTATCAAATCAAATGACATTCTGCCACTCCAAACCTCTCTCTTCCTTCTCCTGTGATCCCTCTCTCTGTACCTCACTGTTTATACCTTTCCATTGCCTTTTGTGTTCCCTTCATCCTGTCCTCTGCCCATCACAGACAGGCTGTAAATCACCAAATGGAAACTTCAGCACAGGCAGACAGTGTGTGTGAGCTCAATCAGAGCTGATGTAGAGTCTCTGATGTGTGTGTTTGTGTACCCACTGAAGCAGTGTACTGCCCTGCTCTGTGTTGTGCTGTATTACTGAAGCAGTGTACTGCCCTGCTCTGTGTTGTGCTGTATTACTGAAGCAGTGTACTGCCCTGCTCTGTGTTGTGCTGTATTACTGAAGCAGTGTACTGCCCTGCTCTGTGTTGTGCTGTATTACTGAAGCAGTGTACTGCCCTGCTCTGTGTTGTGCTGTATTACTGAAGCAGTGTACTGCCCTGCTCTGTGTTGTGCTGTATTACTGAAGCAGTGTACTGCCCTGCTCTGTGTTGTGCTGTCATTGTCTCTGTCCTAAATGACATGCTGGTGTTTGTATGTGTATAATATTCAACTGCGCAAAAGAGACTGCGCACAACCATAAACAGACACACACATAAACATAAACCACACATAAACAGTGGAGTATGTATAATGCCTGCCATAATATAACAAAAAATGATTAAAGAGGACTACAGCCTTGGGTCCTGCAGTCTCCTCTGGCAGATTATCAATATGTTGCACTCAACCAGCTGCAGTAAGTGAATATTAGCAGGCAGGTTTTCTGGCAGATGAAGTTAACGGCTCGCCCTGCCTCCCTTTCCAGGCATTCCAGGAGGCTCATGTGGAGGCGGTAATGATCCTGGGCGAGGCCTTCTCCTCCCCCGACCCCTTCGACTTCGGCATGCAGAGCACCACACGGCGCATTCAGAGCCTGATCCCTGTGATGCTGCGGCACCGCCTCACCCCCCCGCCGGAGGAGACTTATTCCCTGCACCGCAAGATGGCTGGCTCCTTCCTCATCTGCTCCAAGCTGGGGGCGCGCATCGCCTGCCAGGACATGTTCCGTGACGTTTACGAGGCCTACACCCACCAGCGGCTCCAGAGAGCTGCGTAGGGATCAGGCACATTGGTGGGGGCAAGGGTGGGGGGGTCACGGTTTAAGACAGGAGAGGTGAGGCCGAGCCTCTCACCAGACCTGATATTGTTTCTCAGAAACATAACAGAGGCAGCAGGATGCACAGTGAGGAAGAGGACTGACAGGGTGCACAGTGAGGAAGAGGAGTGTGGGGCACACCGTAAACGGACAGGGTTGTCACGTGAGTGGCTCCTCCATTTCCTGCGCACCATGTCCTCCCTCCTCCTCTGTTTCTAACCGTGCCATTGGACAGCACTGTAGCCTTGCAGGTCAGCTGATCTTCTCTGCCGTGCAAACAGACTCTCATCAGCAGTTGTCCCCATTGATGGCGATGAACCCACTATGGGAAACAGTGCAGCACTTTCTCAGGCTGCCCTCAACACAGGAAGGTTTAACCAGTGATTGAATAAAATTCTGAAATCAGTGATTGAATGAAATAATATTGAATGTGATAAAAGGACTTTAACTGTATGCAGGTGCGTTTCATTCATTCTGTGTGGCATTCGTTCTGCGTGTTGCACAGCAGGTACTTGTGCAACACTCTCTTTCTGTATTATGCCAAATATATACACCCAGTTTTAGTGTTTTGATGGTGTAGTTGATAAGGTCTAAGAGTGTATATTTAGTAAGAATGTGCACAAGTCACACTTTGGTGATGGGGTGATGTCAGTGATTTTTTGTGTTTTTGTGCTGCAGTGAGTTCCCATCGCAGAGAAAGCGTGAGTTTCTGCTCATCACTGCGCTCCCCTCTGGTTGGAGGTGTTGAGCGTGTAGACGCTGTGGTGTTTGGGCTATGATATCAGATCAGACCACTGTTAAATAAACCTGACTGGCAGGAGAAACATGCTCTAAGTAATGACATCAGTCATTCCTGTCTGTCACTTATTTTTTTTGCAGGTGCTTATTAAAAAATCATTACACCGCTATCCCTGTGCCGCTATCAGTACACCGCTATCCCTGTGCCGCTATCAGTACACCGCTATCCCTGTGCCGCTATCAGTACACCGCTATCCCTGTGCCGCTATCAGTACGCCGCTATCCCTGTGCCGCTATCAGTACGCCGCTATCCCTGTGCCGCTATCAGTACACCGCTATCCCTGTGCCGCTATCAGTACGCTGCTATCCCTGCACCGCTATCAGTACACCGCTATCCCTGTGCCGCTATCAGTACACTGCTATCCCTGTGCTGCTATCAGTACACTGCTATCCCTGTGCAGCTATCAGTACACCGCTATCCCTGTGCCGGTATCAGTACGCCGCTATCCCTGTGCCACTATCAGTACACCGCTATCCCTGTGCCGCTATCAGTACACCGCTATCCCCGTGCTGCTATCAGTACACCGCTATCCCTGTGCCGCTATCAGTACACCGCTATCCCTGTGCTGCTATCAGTACACCGCTATCCCTGTGCTGCTATCAGTACACCGCTATCCCTGTGCAGCTATCAGTACACCGCTATCCCTGTGCCGCTATCAGTACGCCGCTATCCCTGCGCCGCTATCAGTACACCGCTATCCCTGTGCCGCTATCAGTACACCGCTATCCCTGTGCTGCTATCAGTACACCGCTATCCCTGCGCCGCTATCAGTACACCGCTATCCCTGTGCCGCTATCAGTACACCGCTATCCCTGTGCCGCTATCAGTACACCGCTATCGCTGTGCCGCTATCAGTACGCTGCAATCCCTGTGCCGCTATCAGTACGCCGCTATCCCTGTGCCGCTATCGCTCTGCCGCTATCAGTACGCCGCTATCCCTGTGCCGCTATCAGTACGCCGCTATCCCTGTGCCGCTATCGCTGTGCCGCTATCAGTACGCCGCTATCCCTGTGCCGCTATCAGTACACCGCTATCCCTGAGCCGCTATCAGTACACCGCTATCCCTGTGCCGCTATCAGTACACCGCTATCCCTGTGCCGCTATCAGTACACTGCTATCCCTGTGCCGCTATCAGTACACCGCTATCCCTGTGCCACTATCACTATGCAACTATCCCTGTGTCGCTATCACTATGCAACTATCCCAGCGCTGCTGTCAATGTTATGTCCCAATACTCTACCACTCTCTGATGAGTCAGCTGTGTTGGTATCTGAGATCATCGAAATGAGGAACCAGCAGAACTACAGCTCTGGTATAGCTTTAATTGCATTGTGTTTGAACTGAAATTAACTGTCACGTCATGTTACATCTTCACATAACTGTCTGCCGAATTGCTTTCTACATTTCCCATAATGCCTAGCAATATGAAGGTTGGATCAGGGCAGACACAATTGTTGCACTGTCACGTGGAGACCAGCAGCAGTGGCAGAGCTAACCCAAGCCTGGCCACCATGGCTGGTGTGTGATGGTTAGCCCTGATGTCACATGACAAGGCAGGAGGCCGAGGTCATGCCAGAGCCGGTCAGTGCTGTATGAGCAGCGCATGGAGGCGAGGTGGCACAATATACCGAGGTTTGGATGGATGATGGCGGGCCCATTTCCACCCTTTTAATGACGGTCTGCACGCAGCCTGCCTCACCACTGGCCCTGCCAGCCAGTGGCGTGGGAGGATGTGGATCACCCTTCAGCCCGTCTCGCCTCATTCACTGCCTTAGAGATGCCACACTTATGGGAGACGCCCAACCTTCCTCAACCTCCCCATCCAGATCTCACACACTCACACTGATTCACCCAGCATGCTGATGACAAGCTCTTCTTGGTACTCATGGGGTCTAAGTGAGGTACCTGACTCTGCACTCAGGGGGTCTGAGTGAGGTACCTGACTCTGCACTCAGGGGGTCTGAGTGAGGTACCTTACAGCACTCAGGGGGTCTGAGTGAGGTACCTTACAGCACTCAGGGGGTCTAAGTGAGGTACCTTACAGCACTCAGGGGGTCTAAGTGAGGTACCTTACAGCACTCAGGGGGTCTGAGTGAGGTACCTTACAGCACTCAGGGGGTCTGAGTAAGGTACCTTACAGCACTCAGGGGGTCTGAGTGAGGTACCTTACAGCACTCAGGGGGTCTAAGTGAGGTACCTGACTCTGCACTCAGGGGGTCTGAGTGAGGTACCTGACTCTGCACTCAGGGGGTCTAAGTGAGGTACCTTACAGCACTCAGGGGGTCTAAGTGAGGTACCTTACAGCACTCAGGGGGTCTGAGAGAGGTACCTTACAGCACTCAGGGGGTCTAAGTGAGGTACCTTACAGCACTCAGGGGGTCTGAGTGAGGTACCTTACAGCACTCAGGGGGTCTGAGTGCGGTACCTTAAAGCACTCAGGGGGTCTGAGTGCGGTACCTTACAGCACTCAGGGGGTCTGAGTGAGGTACCTTACACCACTCAGGGGGTCTGAGTGAGGTACCTTACAGCACTCAGGGGGTCTGAGTGCGGTACCTTACAGCACTCAGGGGGTCTGAGTAAGGTACCTTACAGCACTCAGGGGGTCTGAGTGAGGTACCTTACAGCACTCAGGGGGTCTAAGTGAGGTACCTGACTCTGCACTCAGGGGGTCTAAGTGAGGTACCTGACTCTGCACTCAGGGGGTCTAAGTGAGGTACCTGACTCTGCACTCAGGGGGTCTAAGTGAGGTACCTGAATCTGCACTCAGGGGGTCTGAGTGAGGTACCTGACTCTGCACTCAGGGGGTCTGAGTGAGGTACCTGACTCTGCACTCAGGGGGTCTGAGTGAGGTACCTTACAGCACTCAGGGGGTCTAAGTGAGGTACCTTACAGCACTCAGGGGGTCTGAGTGAGGTACCTTACAGCACTCAGGGGGTCTAAGTGAGGTACCTGACTCTGCACTCAGGGGGTCTAAGTGAGGTACCTGACTCTGCACTCAGGGGGTCTGAGTGAGGTACCTTACAGCACTCAGGGGGTCTGAGTGAGGTACCTTACAGCACTCAGGGGGTCTGAGTGAGGTACCTTACAGCACTCAGGGGGTCTAAGTGAGGTACCTGACTCTGCACTCAGGGGGTCTGAGTGAGGTACCTTACAGCACTCAGGGGGTCTGAGTGAGGTACCTTACAGCACTCAGGGGGTCTGAGTGAGGTACCTTACAGCACTCAGGGGGTCTAAGTGAGGTACCTGACTCTGCACTCAGGGGGTCTGAGTGAGGTACCTTACAGCACTCAGGGGGTCTGAGTGAGGTACCTTACAGCACTCAGGGGGTCTAAGTGAGGTACCTTACAGCACTCAGGGGGTCTGAGTGAGGTACCTGACTCTGCACTCAGGGGGTCTGAGTGAGGTACCTTACAGCACTCAGGGGGTCTGAGTGAGGGACCTTACAGCACTCAGGGGGTCTGAGTGAGGTACCTTACAGCACTCAGGGGGTCTAAGTGAGGTACCTTACAGCACTCAGGGGGTCTGAGTGAGGTACCTGACTCTGCACTCAGGGGGTCTGAGTGAGGTACCTTACAGCACTCAGGGAGTCTAAGTGAGGTACCTTACAGCACTCAGGGGGTCTGAGTGAGGTACCTTACAGCACTCAGGGGGTCTAAGTGAAGTACCTGACTCTGCACTCAGGGGGTCTGAGTGAGGTACCTTACAGCACTCAGAGGGTCTGAGTGAGGTACCTTACAGCACTCAGGGGGTCTAAGTGAGGTACCTTACAGCACTCAGGGGGTCTAAGTGAGGTACCTGACTCTGCACTCAGGGGGTCTGAGTGAGGTACCTTACAGCACTCAGGGGGTCTGAGTGAGGTACCTTACAGCACACAGGGGGTCTGAGTGAGGTACCTTACAGCACTCACGGGGTCTGAGTGAGGTACCTGACTCTGCACTCTCTGCTTAGGACAAACAATCCCCCCCCCCCCCCCCCAGAGATTATTTTTGTCATTTTTTTGTCATTCATCCTACAGATTCACCATAAAAGGACATCAACATATAAGGTATCCTGAGTGATATATTTATATGTGTGTATGTGTAGACAATGTGTAGACATACTGCACAAGTTAAAGTGTCTGGAAGGAAGGAGACCGTATATATCAGCTTCAGCTTGGCAGTGTCATTATACTCATGGTAGGCCCTAGGTTTCGTTTGTACATCATTACAAAATGATGCTTTCACTCGTCTGATGTGTGTTTACGTAGTGCCATCTAGTGGTAAAGACGTGTATCATACCCATAACTGAGGGTTAAGACTGTAATACCCTGGCCACACACACACACACACACACAGTTTGCATTTAAATTGGTCATTCTCTGTTACCACTGAACTCTAACAGCAGTGCAGTGCATTGAGTGGATTTTACCTGTAATTATTAAGAGGTAGAGTCTGCTCACGTGCCTTTCCCTTCTTTTTGGTCTGATCTTGAAGGGGTGTGTTTTTAAAATGTTCCATACAGATATGTACCATTCCAATGTGTACTCCCCCAGAATGTAACGTCAGCTTTGAGGGCAATGGCTAAGGTAAATGAGAACATTTTATGCAATACTGCTATTTCAGAATCTAGGAACGACTACCACAGAATATAGAGTATATTACACATATTATATTATCATAGTATATTTATCAAACCATGCTCGAATTCTCTTTATGGACAACTCATCAGCATTCAGAATACATTTCGCATACTTTCAGAAACTGTTTTTAAATTGCTTTGGGGAATATATAATGTGCTACAACAGGGAGCTAACATTCAATTAACAACCCAGTGAAGATAAGTGCGCAGGAATCGCTTTGGTCGATGGTCGTTAGAATGGTCAGTATAGCCCCCATCTCAATAATTTAAAGATGTTTTCCTTATAAACACTAACACGTGATGGCGCTATTGGAAACATAATTCCGTTTTACCTTAATATGACAATCTTTACCGCTCTTATAGGTGAAAATGCTAACGAAATTTGTTTGTATTTTGAGTATTTAAAAAAAGGCTGGCCAGAAATTGTATAAAGCCACACGAAACAGCCGAGGAACAAACAATAAACGAATACCCTAAGCTTATGTTATATCTAGCATCAAAGCTCGGAAGTAACAGCTGATGTGAAAGCAATGAAGCAGCATACAAACGAGCGCATTTACTGTAATATATAGTTCATTGCAGCAATTTAGCATGAAGGGTTAAACGGCATGCTGTTTCGGCTCTTATTAGACATCAATAGAGAAAATGGATTTGCATGTTCCAGCCGGCTGTGCCAATGGGCGCGCGCAGAAGGCAGGGCCAGCGGGTGGAGCCGCGAGAGGAACCCAATCTGTGCGCCAACAAACGCTCAGTCAACAACAAAAGCAGTAAAGACTGCAGGAGTGCTCGATTTCTGAATGTGCTCTCTGGCTTCATTATTTTTCATTTCATTTTCACTGACTATTTCTTGCAAAAAATAAGTGCACCGGACATATTTTTTCCGGAAGAATCAACCCCTTTCTCAATTTGATGAAAAATTGTGAAATTATATTTTCTTCAACATTTGGTTTGGATTACACAAAAGGAGCTACGGACACTAGCTAGCTGACTGTTTTAAACGGTGAGTTCATTATATATACAATTCCCTACCATTGTTTTTCTTGTGAATAGTGTGACAGATTTTTGCGATTAAAACGATTTAATAATGTTTTTGATTGCCTTACTGACTGACGCGATTGTGTCGTTTTCAGTAGAATATCCACTTGGTTCTGGGGAATGGCTGTGGGACTACCGTTTCTTTTGCAATATGATAGCTGGTCTTCATTTTTACGAAACTGGATTTAAATTTTGCTCTGGAAAATAGAGAATGGGAGACATCTAAGAGGCAAAGAAACATGGATATTGGTCGACGCTTCTGTTAGCCTGTCAGCGTTGCTTTCTGTCATGTTGCTGGAAAAAAGCAGGAAAATGTGGAATACTGTGGAGTATTTGATGTGGATGAAATTAACAACAGGCTTTTTGGGTGTACTGGCCCCTGAGATGTTTTTCCAGATGCACTTGCCCAGCTGCTGTTATGGATATGACTTTTGCTGAAGCAAAGTTGCATATTTATGCATGGGACGTACATTTCAAAAACGCGCCCTGAGTTATAACACGCTGCGTGTCTTCGCTGAATCTCGGCCTCTGACTCCGGCTACCTGCTCGTGTAGTTCCATCTCGACTAGCTTAGATTTGAAGTTGCTCTTTAATGAGCTGTAAATTCGCTAAAGTGCTGATGTAAAAAGCAGTGGAGTCGTTTAAATAAAAACAGAGTTGTCCTAATTGCAGTGGGCTTTCTTCTCTGCTCGGGCTGTGGTGATTTCAACACCGGGAGAGGCCGGCTCTTGTGTGTTCCTGCCTGTGCCGTTGCTGATTTTGTTTAGCATCAACGAATAGCATGCTTTCCCAAGGTGTTGGCTCCCACAATTCCGTCATATTGCACGGTCGACCCTGTGATGTGATTGTATTACATGCCGGTTATATTTCACTAGAATCGGTCATCTTGGAGACCTCGGGTACGCTCTAGTCTGTTGGAAATATTGTATTTAGGTCACTGCTGATCATAAAGGAATTGCAGAGAACATCGGAAATGCGGTTTTCAAAGATGAGTTGAAGGATACAGGGACTGTGATGTCAGAATACCATTAGGTGTGTGCCCCTGATTCATACAATAATGTACATGTCTCCCTGTGTAAAAAACATAATGCATGTAACATAATAAATACCATAACACCTTTCTTATGCATATATACACACATACACACACACTCGCACCCATTCTCTGATTGAAAATGTCAAATGGTGTCACTAGAGCCCCATATGGCCAATGGTCCCCAGAGTGATGTGAGGGTTTGGCTGTGTTACGCTGGGCCCCCTCTTAGAGGCTCTGCTCCACTGGCCCCTTGTCTGTGCTACTGTGCTGCTGCTCTCTGTAATACTGTCCTGCAGAGATGCTCTGCCTTTTCTGGGCTGTGTGACCGTGCTGGGGTCCGCTCTGCTGGGCCCTGTGACTGTGCTGGGGTCCGCTCTGCTGGGCCCTGTGACTGTGCTGGGGTCCGCTGTGCTGGGCTCTGTGACTGTGCTGGGGTCCGCTGTGCCTGGCTCTGTGATGGTGCTGGGGTCTGCTTTGCTGGGCTGTGTGACTGTGCTGGGGTCCGCTGTGTTGGGCTCTGTGACTGTGCTGGGATCCGCTGTGCTGGGGTCTGCTTTGCTGGGCCCTGTGACTGTGCTGGGGTCCGCTGTGCTGGGCCCTGTGACTGTGCTGGGGTCCGCTGTGCTGGGCTCTGTGACTGTGCTGGGGTCCACTGTGATGGGCCCTGTGACTGTGCTGGGGTCCGCTGTGCTGGACACTGTGACTGTGCTGGGGTCTGCTGTGCTGGACCCTGTGACTGTGCTAGGGTCTGCTGTGCTGGGCCCTGTGACTGTGCTGGGGTCTGCTTTGCTGGGCCCTGTGACTGTGCTGGGGTCCGCTGTGCTGGGCCCTGTGACTGTGCTGGGGTCTGCTGTACTGGGCCCTGTGACTGTGCTGGGTTCCGCTTTGCTGGGCCCTGTGACTGTGCTGGGGTCCGCTTTGCTGGGCCCTGTGACTGCTCACATGTGTTTATGAGTGGAGTGTGTGAAGGAGCAGAGTTTCTGTCCCATATTTCCTAGGGCAGAGTGAGGAAGTGGCATTCAGGCCCTGACTGCTGGCACGGAGCCCCTGAGAGCAGCTTGGCATGCTCTTACCCTAACCCCCATACCCTAACCCTAACCCTAACCAAGCACAGCTGTGCTCCTACCCTAACCCCCGTACCGTAACCCTAACCCTAACCAGGCACAGCTGTGCTCCTACCCTAACCCTAACCCTAACCAAGCACAGCTGTGCTCTTACCCTAGCCCCCATACCCTAACCCTAACCAGGCACAGCTGTGCTCTTACCCTAACCCTAACCCTAACCAAGCACAGCCGTGCTCCTACCCTAACCCTAACCAAGCACAGTTGTGCTCTTACCCTAACCCCCCTACCCTAACCCTAACCAAGCACAGCTGTGCTCCTACCCTAACCCCCGTACCCTAACCCTAACCAGGCACAGCTGTGCTCTTACCCTAACCCCCCTACCCTAACCCTAACCCTAACCAAGCACAGCTGTGCTCCTACCCTAACCCCCGTACCCTAACCCTAACCAGGCACAGCTGTGCTCCTACCCTAACCCCCGTACCGTAACCCTAACCCTAACCAGGCACAGCTGTGCTCCTACCCTAACCCCCTTACCCTAACCCTAACCCTAACCAAGCACAGCTGTGCTCCTACCCTAACCCCCGTACCCTAACCCTAACCAGGCACAGCTGTGCTCCTACCCTAACCCTTAACCTAACCAAGCACAGCTGTGCTCTTACCCTAACCCCCTTACCCTAACCCTAACCCTAACCAAGCACAGCTGTGCTCCTACCCTAACCCCCCTACCCTAACCCTAACCCTAACCAAGCACAGCTGTGCTCTTACCCTAACCCTATCCTAACCCTAACCAAGCACAGCTGTGCTCCTACCCTAACCCCCTTACCCTAACCCTAACCCTAACCAAGCACAGCTGTGCTCTTACCCTAACCCCCCTACCCTAACCCTAACCCTAACCAAGCACAGCTGTGCTCCTACCCTAACCCCCTTACCCTAACCCTAACCCTAACCAAGCACAGCTGTGCTCTTACCCTAACCCCCCTACCCTAACCCTAACCAAGCACAGCTGTGCTCTTACCCTAACCCCCCCTATCCTAACCCTAACCAAGCACAGCTGTGCTCCTACCCTAACCCCTGTACCCTAACCCTAACCAAGCACAGCTGTGCTCCTACCCTAACCCCCTTACCCTAACCCTAACCCTAACCAGGCACAGCTGTGCTCTTACCCTAACCCCCGTACCGTAACCCTAACCCTAACCAGGCACAGCTGTGCTCTTACCCTAACCCCCGTACCGTAACCCTAACCCTAACCAGGCACAGCTGTGCTCTTACCCTAACCCCCGTACCGTAACCCTAACCCTAACCAGGCACAGCTGTGCTCTTACCCTAACCCCCGTACCGTAACCCTAACCCTAACCAGGCACAGCTGTGCTCCTACCCTAACCCCCCCTATCCTAACCCTAACCAAGCACAGCTGTGCTCCTACCCTAACCCCTGTACCCTAACCCTAACCAAGCACAGCTGTGCTCTTACCCTAACCCCCGTACCGTAACGCTAACCCTAACCAAGCACAGCTGTGCTCCTACCCTAACCCCCGTACCCTAACCCTAACCCTAACCAGCCACAGCTGTGCTCCTACCCTAACCCCCCCTATCCTAACCCTAACCAAGCACAGGTCATTTAACCTGGACACTGCCTGGGTTCACTAAACTAACCATGTCTTCCCAGCAGACTCTCATTTGATGTAGCTATAAACTTTTTTTTCTGGTGAGCCTAAATTTGACAGGTGGGTTTTTCTGAAACATTCCAAATAATACAATAGCAGAAAAAATACTTTTCATGTTACAGTCCTTAGTGGAGTATGGAGTGACGGTGTTGTTGAGCGTGAGGGTCTGTCATTAGTCCTTCCTTAAATCTTGTGACTGTTTCATGTTTCACTCTGTCAAGTCCACTCCTTTGCCTCCTACTGTATTGCTCTTCCTGTCTGCAGCAACACTCTAGCTCCTTCCTGCTTTCTGCATCTTCTTCAGCTCTCGGTCCCCCTCTGTAATCAGGGCTCATTCCCGCTGTCTGAGAGCTGATATGGGGAGTGATTTCCTGTTCCTCTTAGCAGGATTTTGTGAGCACAGGCCCAGCAGCCACAGCGGAAGACCTGGAGCCGTTAATAGGATGTGAAATGAGCGTGAAATGAAAAGAGAGGCAGAAGCTGGGCCGTGGCTCAGCAGTGCGCAGATCCACTCTCCTGTGTGTCTGTGAGAGTGTCTGTGAGAGTGTCTGTGTGAGAGTGTCTGAGAGTGTCTGAGAGTGTGTGTGAGTGTGTGTGAGACTGTATCAGAGCCCTGGCGATGCGTGTGTGTGCTTGTGCATTCTTGTGTTTGCACGTGCCTGTGAGCTTGTGTGTGCGTGTGCCTGTGAGCAAGTGTGTGCACGTGTGCATGCTTGTTTCTGCACATGCATGTGAGCAAGTGTGTGGTCTTCCTAAGTACAAAGCGGTGCATTGTGGGGGATCTGGGAGCACCCTGTACCCTCTGAGGTCTCCGTGTGCCCTTTCTCAGCCTTGTCACATGACCAGTCAGTCACACGATCCCTATTTACACCCTGCGATGGGGTGCAGGGTGGCATAGACACTGCAAGGGGGCCTCCAGTCTGTCCCCTGTCCCTCTCTCCTGACCTCCTGCATCTGACATCACTTCCTGTGCAGCAAAGAGCCAGTTAGCCTTGTGAATGTTGCAAGGAGCTCAGAGAGACCTGACAGTATGGCAGATTTCAGAAACTTTTTTTTTTTTTTCTTGCTGCGGCTCAAGACAGGTGGAGCCAGGTGTGTGTGATTATGTGTGACATGTGGAGCGCGTCCATGGCACAGGATAGGGCTCCCTGGTTTTTAAGGGGTTCCACTGTGTGCTTTTTTTAAGAAGCTGAAACTGTTTTCCCCTGAAAAGTTGGGGGAACCTTTCTCCTGTGGAAACGCACCTGATCGATCCCGATGTTGTTTGCTGGTAAAATGGTCGTGCTCCTGAGGAATGTTCCGTCCATCCTGGCCGAGAGCTGTAGGGGCTGTTTCTCTGACGACCCTTTTGTGTGCCGACACTCGGCAGGCAGTCACAGGGGAACGGGAGCAGCTGGCATCACAATGGGCGGGGTCAAAGGTCAGCCAATCAGCTGCAGGCTGGGCCACACTGGTGTGCAGGGTGTCTTTGTGATGGCCAGGGTGTGACCGTCAAAACATGCTGGCCGGACATGCCTGCACCCTAAGCAGAGAGTGCTGTTTGGAGAAGGGCTTCCGCCAGGGCGAGGCAATGAACCCCAGACCAGAGCTGCAGAATTCTGCATGGAATTTCATTCATGGGAATTCATGTGTGGAAGTTTCCTGTACCAGCTCTTCCTCCTTCTGTGTGCTCTCCACAACCTGCCAGATCTGCAGCTGCAGCACAGAGCATGTCGGTTATTGGGTTCAGTCCATTGTGTAGGTGAGGAAGAATCAGGATGCTCTCCCACTCTTTACCGGGTGATTTCTGCTGTGCCTTTTCAAAACTGGCGCAGGAGCGCTTCTACCTGACATGGCAGGCGTGAGGTAGGGCCGCAGCCCAGCCCAGCCCAGCCCAGCCCCGCACCGCTCCCACTCCCCCACACAGACACAGTGCGTGTTCACGGTGGCCAGGCTTTGTATTGTATTTAATCCTGCGCTGCATCCACCATTAGGGACTCTATTTATGTCTGTGAAATTAATCACAGAGGAGGAGCCAGAGAGATGGATGCGCTCAAGCCGGAAGGAAAATACAGGCGATTTATCCCATTTTTCCCCCATCCCAGCTGAAAATCCTTGGGTTATCTTCAGTTGATTAAATTGAGTATAAGACTGTCAACAGGAGGATATTTTAGCATTCCTGCTGTAGCGTGTGTGTGTGTGTGTGTGTGTGTGTGTGTGTGTGAGTATGTGTGTGTGAGTGTGAGAGTGAGAGTGTGTGTGTGTATGTGAGTGTGTGTGAGAGTGTGTGTGTGTGTGTGTGTGTGTGAGTGTGTGTGAGTGTCTGTGTGTCTGTGTCTGTGCGTATGCGTGCATGCATGAGTGTGTGTGAGAGAGTGTGTGTGAGTGTGTGAGTGTGTGTGTGTCTGTGTCTGTGCGTATGCGTGCATGTGTGAGTGTGTGAGTGTCTGTGTGTCTGTGTCCGTGCGTATGCGTGCATGCATGAGTGTGTGAGAGAGTGTGTGAGAGTGTGTGTGTCTGTGTCTGTGCGTATGCGTGCATGCATGAGTGTGTGTCTGTGTGCGTGCGCGTAACCCCTCCAGCCCCCCAACCCCAGCCTGCTCCAGCACCAGCCTGAAATTCATGAAAATAATAAAAATGGAAATTAAAGTACCCTTTTTTAAATGTGGTATGAGTATTAAAGCTATGTAGGCCTGTATGAAAACCATAACAATGTTATGCATATATTTTATGAATTTCTTTTTTTGTGAATTAATTACATTTGCATAGACCTACAGAATGTTTACAGCTAGCCCACAACAAAAATGCAAACCACAAGGGCTGTAGGTTAATCTTTCGTCAGCATCTGAAAAAAATAACAATTATGAATATCCAGACAGACCAGTCGGCTAGGCTGTCAAATAAACTGTAATCTGGTTATAATGCTAGGTCTACAGTCATCTGGGCTGTTTGCTGGGCAGAACACCTCTTTGGAAAGGGATGTATGGCTGAAGAAATAAAGGGCATAGTCTGCTTTAGCAGATAAGCTGACATAGGCAACTGTGCATGTCATGACAGCAAAGATTAGACAATATTAGATCCCAGTCAGCAGGATTTGTAGCACATGTTTAATTGCACAAAAACATTGCTTCATTCTTGTCACTTTGAGGGCCGCAAACATGTTAGTAGCCAAAGGACTTCAAATCTGCAAAATACTGGCAGAAAAAAACCACTGACAATGGATTCAGCCCACTGTCAGTTCCCAACATCGCCCAATGCTAGGGGGAGGTTAGCATGGTTGAGACTGACCAGGCTTACACACCTTCTAAACCAGTTTGCCTTCAACAGTAATTATTGACGTGTAAATCGGTAAGTGATTGTGTGAAAATGAGCTCTGAGCCGTGCAAATACTCTGCTGTACGCTTGTACTTTGTGTCAGTTAGAAGCCTGAAATGGCAACTATGTTTGACCTAACATAGATGTAATACAATACGACGGCATGGTAAAAGACTGAAAATACTGGCATAGTAATTATTATTTGTCACAGTGTCTGTGCAGCTGTGGAGTGAGTCTGTGGCTTAAACCCAATGAGTCCCAGAAATACGCTGATACCAGCAGGCCAGCCCAGTGGAGTTAGTGTCATGGGTGGAGCATACTTCCTGCATCAGGACCTGTCATTGAATGAGCAATGAAAAGTGACCGCTCATTGGTGTGTGCTCTCATGGTGGAGTGCTGTTAGGTCATGCAGCAAGTTGAATACAAACACATTTACTTTAAGAAAGTCTTTGTCAGAATGGCTGACGGATGGCTGAGAGTCAAAGTGCAGACCTGAAGTCTATTAAGATTTGGCTGGACCTGAGATGAGCAGAAATGGCACCGAGCTGAAGCAGCTCAGTGAGGAGGACTGAGCCAGACTTGCGCCATGTCGCCGTGAGAGACCGATCAGTAACTGCTGGGATCCTTTGGCTCCATCATTGATGCCAAAAGAGTGTGAGAATGTGAGGAAATGATTGAACCCCGCAGGAAACTCCCTTTCCCAGCCTGCTCATCATATAACTGTTCATTGTAAATAAGTATGAGTATGGTGCGTTATTTATCTGTGTGGTTCCCTTTTATCTAATATTGGATTTTAGTTGAAGATCAGATTACATTCAGCGTTAAACAAAAGTTAAAATACAGCTTTTAATGACAATATAAATGAGAGACTCTCTGAATAGGAGCTGCTCAGTGCTGTGTGTGTGTGTGTGTGTGTGTGTGTGTGTGAGTCTGTGAGTGAGTGTGTGAGTGTGTGTGTGTGTGAGAGTGTGGTGTTTGTGTATGTGTCTGTGTGTGTGAGTCTGTGAGTGTGTGTGAGTGTGTGTGTGTGTGTGTTTGTCTTTGTGTTTGTGTGTGTGTGTGTTTGAGTCTGTTAGTGTATGTGTGAGAGTGTGGTGTTTTTGTATGTGTCTGTGTGAGTGAGTGTTTGTGTTTGTGTGTGTGTGTGAGAAAGAGCATGAGTGAGTGAGAGTCTTTTGTCTGCTTGTGTGTGCTGTAATTAAAGCAGAGCTTGGCTGCTGCTGTGTTTAATGGCATTGGAGGCTCTGAGTGGAGGATGGTGTCCCCTGCTGGGGGGGCAGAGCTGGGGGGCACTGAAGCAGCACAGTGGAATAGACAGGAGGGAGCGAGGGGTGCTGTAATGGCCCCCACTGCTGTCCGGGGTCCTGCGGCCAGCTCTGGGCCTTCTGGGGATGAAATAGGGTTGGAGTGTGGAGTTTGACTCACTGCATGTCACTGCCTCTTTCTGAGATGTCAGCAGAGGTTAAAGGTCACCTTAGGGGAGTCTGTGCATGAAGGCTGGAACACCTTACACATCCAGTCCTAAGAGGCTGAAGGGGGCAGTACGCTTAAAGCAGGGCAGGTTTGTATGAACAAGCTGACATGTTTACAGAGGAATTCAGCTGCCAGACTCTGCCTCGCAGCTGCCTTGCGGATTTGGGCAAAAATATTGTGATGTGTTTAGTTATACAAAACTAAACAAATGTTTTTCTTTTCCCTTTTTCTCTGGGTGAAATAGACCAGAAAAGCTTCCGAATCCCCATCCTCCTCCATCAGCATTTGTTGTTTCTGTAGCGGTGCTGTATTGCCATTGTTACTGCCTAGCTACAGTCTGGGTCCACTAAATACCTTGGTCCTACATTACCATTACTGCATTGACTGTCATTTATTGAACAATGCAAATTAGCCAGGTTATGCATATTTGTTTGTAGTGGAGTGTTTGGCTGAGGTTTGACATAGCTTTAAGGCCATCCAAAGCCAGTTCAGGCTGTCGCTCAGTTGCTAACTTTCTGCTCAGCTCCATACTTTTGGCACAGCTCAGGGATGTATCACAGTGAGGCTTCAGTCAGCAGCGCAGTGTCCTTTCTACATCCTTAGCAGTAGGGCTGGGGATTAAAGCTCCATACTTTCATGGTACTAAATAAGTTGCATTGGCATAAATGACTACAAAATCTGGTCAAGTAGCATACTTTGTGCTACATTTCAGTACTTTGAGATTTACAGATTTGTTCATAAATAAACTCTTTGATTAGCACTGCATTGATCAGCCCGAGCAGCACTTTAAGTAAATAGCTGGGATTGATGTGATACCCTGAGAGTTCCAAATGCCTTGACAGTAAATAAACAGCTATGATATCCCCACTTTAATATCTCCAAAACACATGATTAATAAGCTTGGAGCTGAAAATCTTTTCCTTTTAATCATATGATTTATGTGTAGCCTTTATCTCTTGTTATAAAGCCAGATGGTTAGTTGCTTAAAATGCTGGTTTTAAATTATGTTTCACACAGCATGTTAAAATACAGCCCCTAAAATGTTAACTCATGTTCTTGAAAGCATTCATATCTGTTACTCTCACTGTGAGTTTCCACTCTGGCATGCAATATAATTTTCAGGATGTCATGAAATTCAAAATGGATATAAAACAAACATTTTAAAAGTTTGCATAACACTTGAAAACTGTGATGTGAATGCATGACATGTTATGCTGGTTATGGATGCTGTGCCTTTGAGTGCGAGTGTGTGTGTGTGTGTGTGTGTGTGCACGCTCGGTGGACTTGGCTCTCTGCCCCTCTCATGGCCGTTTTGAGCTGCTGAATGGCTGGTACCCCTAGGCTCCCTTCCCTCCTGTCCCCCCAGATGCTGCCCTCACCATGTGCCCCCTCCAGCTCCTGTGCAGATGCTGGGGGGGTGTTTGGGGACAGGTGTTGGATTTCACAGGCAGACGCTATACCCGCTATACCCTGGCCTCCTCTGAGACGAGTTGTCCTGATGCATGCTCAGCAGAAACGCTGCAGTCTGCTTGCTTAGAAGTATCAAGAAAAGACTAACTCCTTTATTGGACCCAATTTTATACATGCTTCCAGAGAAAGAAGCGACCTCAGCACCAGCCTGCCTCAGCCCCCTAACCCCAGCACCCTAACCCCAGCCTGCCTCAGCCCCTAACCCCAGCACCCTAACCCCAGCCTGCCTCAGCCCCTAACCCCAGCACCCTAACCCCAGCCTGCCTCAGCCCCCTAACCCCAGCACCCTAACCCCAGCCTGCCTCAGCCCCTAACCCCAGCACCCTAACCCCAGCCTGCCTCAGCCCCCTAACCCCAGCACCCTAACCCCAGCCTGCCTCAGCCCCTAACCCCAGCACCCTAACCCCAGCACCCTAACCCCAGCCTGCTCTAGCCCCTAACCCCAGCACCCTAACCCCAGCCTGCCTCAGCCCCTAACCCCAGCACCCTAACCCCAGCCTGCTCCAGCCCCTAACCCCAGCACCCTAACCCCAGCCTGCCTCAGCCCCTAACCCCAGCACCCTAACCCCAGCCTGCTCCAGCCCCTAACCCCAGCACCCTAACCCCAGCCTGCTCCAGCCCCCTAACCCCAGCACCCTAACCCCAGCCTGCCTCAGCCCCTAACCCCAGCACCCTAACCCCAGCCTGCTCTAGCCCCTAACCCCAGCACCCTAACCCCAGCCTGCTCCAGCCCCTAAACCCAGCACCCTAACCCCAGCCTGCTCCAGCCCCCTAACCCCAGCACCCTAACCCCAGCCTGCTCCAGCCCCCAACCCCCACACCCTAACCCCAGCCTGCTCCAGCCCCTAGCCCCAACACCCTAACCCAGCCTGCTCCAGCCCCTAGCTCCAACACCCTAACCCCAGCACCCTAACCCCAGCCTGCTCCAGCCCCTAACCCCAACACCCTAACCCCAGCCTGCCTCAGCCCCTAACCCCAGCACCCTAACCCCAGCCTGCCTCAGCCCCTAACCCCAGCCTGCTCCAGCCCCCTAACCCCAACACCCTAACCCCAGCCTGCTCCAGCCCCCTAACCCCACCACCCTAACCCCAGCCTGCTCCAGCCCCCTAACCCCAGCCCCCTAACCCCAACACCCTAACCCCAGCCTGCTCCAGCCCCCTAACCCCAGCACCCTAACCCCAGCCTGCTCCAGCCCCTAAACCCAGCACCCTAACCCCAGCCTGCCTCAGCCCCTAACCCCAGCACCCTAACCCCAGCCTGCTCCAGCCCCTAACCCCAGCACCCTAACCCCAGCCTGCCTCAGCCCCTAACCCCAGCCCCCTAACCCCAGCCTGCTCCAGCCCCTAACCCCAGCCCCCTAACCCCAGCCTGCTCCAGCCCCTAACCCCAGCACCCTAACCCCAGCCTGCTCCAGCCCCCTAACCCCAGCCCCTAACCCCAGCCTGCCTCAGCCCCTAACCCCAGCACCCTAACCCCAGCCTGCTCTAGCCCCTAACCCCAGCACCCTAACCCCAGCCTGCTCCAGCCCCTAACCCCAGCACCCTAACCCCAGCCTGCTCCAGCTCCCTAACCCCTGCACCCTAACCCCAGCCTGCTCCAGCCCCCTAACCCCAGCCTGCTCCAGCCCCTAGCCCCAACACCCTAACCACAGCCTGCTCCAGCCCCTAGCTCCAACACCCTAACCCCAGCACCCTAACCCCAGCCTGCTCCAGCCCCTAACCCCAACACCCTAACCCCAGCCTGCTCCAGCCCCCTAACCCCAGCCCCCTAACCCCAGCCTGCTCCAGCCCCTAACCCCAACACCCTAACCCCAGCCTGCTCCAGCCCCTAACCCCAGCACCCTAACCCAGCCTGCTCCAGCTCCCTAACCCCAGCACCCTAACCCCAGCCTGCCTCAGCCCCTAACCCCAGCCCCTAACCCCAGCCTGCTCCAGCCCCTAACCCCAACACCCTAACCCCAGCCTGCTCCAGCCCCTAACCCCAGCACCCTAATCCCAGCCTGCTCCAGCCCCTAACCCCAGCACCCTAACCCCAGCCTGCTCCAGCCCCTAACCCCAACACCCTAACCCCAGCCTGCTCCAGCCCTAAACCCAACACCCTAACCCCAGCCTGCTCCAGCCCCTAGCCCCAACACCCTAATCCCAGCCTGCTCCAGCCCCTAACCCCAGCACCCTAACCCCAGCCTGCCTCAGCCCCTAACCCCAGCCCCCTAACCCCAGCCTGCTCCAGCCCCTAACCCCAACACCCTAACCCCAGCCTGCTCCAGCCCCTAACCCCAGCACCCTAACCCCAGCCTGCTCCAGCTCCCTAACCCCAGCACCCTAACCCCAGCCTGCTCCAGCCCCTAGCCCCAACACCCTAACCCCAGCCTGCTCCAGCCCCCTAACCCCAACACCCTAATCCCAGCCTGCTCAAGCCCCTAACCCCAGCACCCTCACCCCAGCTTGCTCCAGCCCCTAGCCCCAGCACCCTAACCCCAGCCTGCTCCAGCCCCTAACCCCAGCACCCTAACCCCAGCCTGCTCCAGCCCCTAACCCCAACACCCTAACCCCAGCCTGCTCCAGCCCCTAGCCCCAACACCCTAATCCCAGCCTGCTCCAGCCCCTAACCCCAGCACCCTAACCCCAGCCTGCTCCAGCCCCTAACCCCAGCACCCTAACCCCAGCCTGCTCCAGCCCCTAACCCCAGCACCCTAACCCCAGCCTGCTCCAGCCCCCTAACCCCAGCACCCTAACCCCAGCCTGCTCCAGCCCCCTAACCCCAGCACCCTAACCCCAGCCTTCTCCAGCCCCCTAACCCCAGCACCCTAACCCCAGCCTGCTCCAGCCCCCTAACCCCAGCACCCTAACCCCAGCCTGCTCCAGCCCCCTAACCCCAGCACCCTAACCCCAGCCTGCTCAAGCCCCCTAACCCCAGCACCCTAACCCCAGCCTGCTCCAGCCCCCTAACCCCAACACCCTAACCCCAGCCTGCTCCAGCCCCCTAACCCCAGCACCCTAACCCCAGCCTGCTCCAGCCCCTAGCCCCAACACCCTAACCACAGCCTGCTCCAGCCCCTAGCTCCAACACCCTAACCCCAGCACCCTAACCCCAGCCTGCTCCAGCCCCTAACCCCAGCACCCTAACCCCAGCCTGCTCCAGCCCCCTAACCCCAGCACCCTAACCCCAGCCTGCTCCAGCCCCTAGCCCCAACACTCTAACCCCAGCCTGCTCCAGCCCCCTAACCCCAACACCCTAACCCCAGCCTGCTCCAGCCCCCTAACCCCAGCACCCTTACCCCAGCACCCTAACCCCAGCCTTCTCCAGCCCCTAACCCCAGCACCCTAACCCCAGCCTGCTCCAGCCCCTAACCCCAGCACCCTAACCCCAGCCTGCTCCAGCCCCTAACCCCAACACCCTAACCCCAGCCTGCTCCAGCCCCTAGCCCCAACACCCTAACCCCAGCCTGCTCCAGCCCCTAACCCCAACACCCTAACCCCAGCCTGCTCCAGCCCCTAACCCCAGCACCCTAACCCCAGCCTGCTCCAGCCCCTAACCCCAACACCCTAACCCCAGCCTGCTCCAGCCCCCTAACCCCAGCACCCTAACCCCAGCCTGCTCCAGCCCCCTAACCCCAACACCCTAACCCCAGCCTGCTCCAGCCCCCAACCCCAACCCCCTAACCCCAGCCTGCTCCAGCCCCTAGCCCCAACACCCTAACCACAGCCTGCTCCAGCCCCTAGCTCCAACACCCTAACCCCAGCACCCTAACCCCAGCCTGCTCCAGCCCCTAACCCCAGCACCCTAACCCCAGCCTGCTCCAGCCCCCAACCCCCACACCCTAACCCCAGCCTGCTCCAGCCCCCTAACCCCAACACCCTAATCCCAGCCTGCTCCAGCCCCTAACCCCAACACCCTAACCCCAGCCTGCTCCAGCCCTAACCCCAGCACCCTTACCCCAGCACCCTAACCCCAGCCTTCTCCAGCCCCTAACCCCAGCACCCTAACCCCAGCCTGCTCCAGCCCCTAACCCCAGCCCCCTAACCCCAGCCTGCTCCAGCCCCTAACCCCAACACCCTAACCCCAGCCTGCTCCAGCCCTAGCCCCAACACCCTAACCCCAGCCTGCTCCAGCCCCCTAACCCCAACACCCTAACCCCAGCCTGCTCCAGCCCCTAACCCCAACACCCTAACCCCAGCCTGCTCCAGCCCCATAACCCCAACACCCTAACCCCAGCCTGCTCCAGCCCCCTAGCCCCAGCACCCTAACCCCAGCCTGCTCCAGCCCCTAACCCCAACACCCTAACTCCAGCCTGCTCCAGCCCCCTAACCCCAGCACCCTTACCCTAGCTTGCTCCAGCCCCCTAACCCCAGCACCCTAACCCCAGCCTGCTCCAGCACTCTAACCCCAGCACCCTAACCCCAGCCTGCTCCAGCCCCCTAGCCCCAACACCCTAATCCCAGCCTGCTCAAGCCCCTAACCCCAGCACCCTAACCCCAGCTTGCTCCAGCCCCTAGCCCCAACACCCTAACCCCAGCCCAATACCCCAGCCCCCAATACCCCAGCCCCCTAAGAGCAGCCTGGTCAGGCTCATAGTGCTGTAAGGTAATGAGCAGCCTGATCAGGCTCATAGTGCTGTAAGGTTATGAGCAGGCTGGTCAGGCTCATAGTGCTGTAAGGTTATGAGCAGCCTGGTCAGGCTCATAGCGCTGTAAGGTTATGAGCAGCCTGGTCAGGCTCATAGCGCTGTAAGGTTATGAGCAGCCTGGTCAGGCTCATAGCGCTGTAAGGTTATGAGCAGCCTGGTCAGGCTCATAGTGCTGTAAGGTTATGAGCAGCCTGGTCAGGCTCATAGTGCTGTAAGGTTATGAGCGGCCTGGTCAGGCTCATAGTGCTGTAAGGTTATGAGCGGCCTGGTCAGGCTCATAGCGCTGTAAGGTTATGAGCGGCCTGGTCAGGCTCATAGCGCTGTAAGGTTATGAGCGGCCTGGTCAGGCTCATAGCGCTGTAAGGTTATGAGCGGCCTGGTCAGGCTCATAGTGCTGTAAGGTTATGAGCAGCCTGGTCAGGCTCATAGCGCTGTAAGGTTATGAGCAGCCTGGTCAGGCTCATAGTGCTGTAAGGTTATGAGCAGCCTGGTCAGGCTCATAGCGCTGTAAGGTTATGAGCAGCCTGGTCAGGCTCATAGCGCTGTAAGGTTATGAGCAGCCTGGTCAGGCTCATAGTGCTGTAAGGTTATGAGCAGCCTGGTCAGGCTCATAGCGCTGTAAGGTTATGAGCAGCCTGGTCAGGCTCATAGTGCTGTAAGGTTATGAGCAGCCTGGTCAGGCTCATAGTGCTGTAAGGTTATGAGCAGCCTGGTCAGGCTCATAGTGCTGTAAGGTTATGAGCAGCCTGGTCAGGCTCATAGCGCTGTAAGGTTATGAGCGGCCTGGTCAGGCTCATAGTGCTGTAAGGTTATGAGCAGCTTGGTCAGGCTCATAGTGCTGTAAGGTTATGAGCGGCCTGGTCAGGCTCATAGCGCTGTAAGGTTATGAGCGGCCTGGTCAGGCTCATAGCGCTGTAAGGTTATGAGCAGCCTGGTCAGGCTCATAGCGCTGTAAGGTTATGAGCGGCCTGGTCAGGCTCATAGCGCTGTAAGGTTATGAGCGGCCTGGTCAGGCTCATAGCGCTGTAAGGTTATGAGCAGCCTGGTCAGGCTCATAGCGCTGTAAGGTTATGAGCAGCCTGGTCAGGCTCATAGCGCTGTAAGGTTATGAGCAGCCTGGTCAGGCTCATAGTGCTGTAAGGTTATGAGCGGCCTGGTCAGGCTCATAGCGCTGTAAGGTTATGAGCGGCCTGGTCAGGCTCATAGCGCTGTAAGGTTATGAGCGGCCTGGTCAGGCTCATAGCGCTGTAAGGTTATGAGCGGCCTGGTCAGGCTCATAGTGCTGTAAGGTTATGAGCGGCCTGGTCAGGCTCATAGTGCTGTAAGGTTATGAGCGGCCTGGTCAGGCTCATAGTGCTGTAAGGTTATGAGCGGCCTGGTCAGGCTCATAGTGCTGTAAGGTTATGAGCAGCCTGGTCAGGCTCATAGTGCTGTAAGGTAATGAGCAGCCTGGTCAGGCTCATAGTGCTGTAAGGTTATGAGCAGGCTGGTCAGGCTCATAGTGCTGTAAGGTTATGAGCAGCCTGGTCAGGCTCATAGCGCTGTAAGGTTATGAGCAGCCTGGTCAGGCTCATAGTGCTGTAAGGTTATGAGCACCCTGGTCAGGCTCATAGTGCTGTAAGGTTATGAGCAGCCTGGTCAGGCTCATAGTGCTGTAAGGTTATGAGCAGCCTGGTCAGGCTCATATCGCTGTAAGGTTATGAGCAGCCTGGTCAGGCTCATAGTGCTGTAAGGTTATGAGCAGCTTGGTCAGGCTCATTGTGCTGTAAGGTTATGAGCAGCCTGGTCAGGCTCATAGTGCTGTAAGGTTATGAGCAGCCTGGTCAGTCTCATAGTGCTGTAAGGTTATGAGCAGCCTGGTCAGGCTCATAGTGCTGTAAGGTTATGAGCAGCTTGGTCAGGCTCATTGTGCTGTAAGGTTGCTCATGATGTGACGGGTTGGAGATCAGCAGGCTGACTGGTCCATACTTCAGTATGGAGCAGCATGACTGCTGCTCTTTCTTTTCCCTGTGCTTTTGTTCAGCCTTTGCAGACCGGATGAAGCCTCACTCAGAGGGTCCCTGCTATGCAGTCTGTTCCCTCTGCATGATAAACATACAGCCTCTGCCATTCCCTGCAAGCAAATGCAATGCAATCATATTCTCATCTCCAAAACAAACATTATTTAACATGCAGCACAAACAATATACTGCCACTTTGCCCTGCAGAAAAATGCTTTTGCTTAAAATAGACTTTAAGAAAACAACAGTATATTAACTTATGAAATTGAAATTAAATCTTAAAGTTGGTGGCTGCTCAATCGCTGAGAAAATGGCTGACCTTTCTGACTCTTTGACCATTCTTGAAATCAGTAGTAGTAGAAATAGTTTCACCGTTGAAAATGTTTTGGGAAAAAAAGGCAGTCGTGTTGACTGATGTTGTGGTGCTGTGTGTATGTTCCATGGTGCGTTCATCGGTGAAGCCCCTAATGCAGACGGTCTGTCGGTGAAGCCCCTAATGCAGACGGTCTGTCGGTGAAGCCCCTAATGCAGACGGTCTGTCGGTGAAGCCCCTAACGCAGACGGTCTGTCGGTGAAGCCCCTAACGCAGACGGTCTGTTGGTGAAGCCCCTAATGCAGACGGTCTGTCGGTGAAGCCCCTAGCGCAGACGGTCTGTTGGTGAAGCCCCTAATGCAGACGGTCTGTCGGTGAAGCCCCTAACGCAGACAGTCTGTCGGTGAAGCCCCTAATGCAGACGGTCTGTCGGTGAAGCCCCTAACGCAGACGGTCTGTTGGTGAAGCCCCTAATGCAGACGGTCTGTCGGTGAAGCCCCTAACGCAGACAGTCTGTTGGTGAAGCCCCTAATGCAGACGGTCTGTCGGTGAAGCCCCTAACGCAGACAGTCTGTTGGTGAAGCCCCCAATGCAGACGGTCTGTCGGTGAAGCCCCTAACGCAGACAGTCTGTCGGTGAAGCCCCTAATGCAGACGGTCTGTTGGTGAAGCCCCTAATGCAGACGGTCTGTTGGTGAAGCCCCTAATGCAGACGGTCTGTCGGTGAAGCCCCTAACGCAGACGGTCTGTAGGGCCTTCTCTTGCCCTCTCCACCCCTCTCTGTCACTTCATAAGATGTACCTTGTATTCTGTTAGGCTTTTCTTTCTAGCTATTTGGTGATGGTGTGAGAAATGTGGGCTGAGGTGTGAGGGACCTGTGCTGTGCTGCAGTTTCCTGACAGGCGGAGAGCTCTGGAGCACACAGACGTGCAGTGAGCGCTCGGCTCGCAGCCGGCCTCCATGTTTTCCAGCCGCTCCTTTTATTTACTCTGGTGTTTTGTGGGCTCGTCCTTGCATGCGGAATTTGTTATTGCCTGGGTTCAGCATTCCAATGGTCTCAGGAAAACCAGAGGAAAATCCTGGCCCTCCATGCTGCTTTGGCGGCTCGGAGCTGCTTGGCTCTGCCCACATTCCCAGAGCGCTTCAGCATTCTCCCAAACCGGGTGAGCGGCAGGCTCAGTAACTGCGTCTGCTCCTGGCCGTGTCTTTCTCTGAGTTCACCAGAGAGCGCCAGCATCACCCTGTACAGTTTATGGCAGCTGCAGTTGTAGCTGCCTCTGAAACCCCCCCCCCACCCCCAGCGCTTCCACTGAGACAGAAACATGCAGTGCAGTCTCTGCGTTTCACTGTGGGAGGTCTGACTGGGCGATTGATGTACGTTTCACCCTGGTTGTCTTGGTTTCCCTACAGGCCTTTTCTTGCGTCAGAGGAGGTGGTGTGGGGGTGGGGGTGCTCAGGGTGGAGCTGTGTTTTCCCACTCAGACTGGAATATGTAGAGCTGTCAACCCAGCCCTGCGTGCGTAACCCAGCAGCCTCTTGGTTTCACAATGCAGGCCTGCATACATAACCCAGCAGCCCCACAGCTGTAGGGCACGGGATGGCTGCTGAATGTAAATACTCATGCAGCAGGCTTTAGGAACTCTGGGCTTACAGTGGGCTTGTAAACAGTGCCCTCCATAACGTTTGGGACAAAGATACATTTTTTTCTTGATTTGGTTCTGTAGCCCACAGTTTTAGATTTGCAATCAGATAAATCACATACAGTTCAAATTCAGATTTTCTACTTTTATTAAAAGGTGTTTTATATATTTTGGTTTCATCGTGTGAGTATGATGTTTCATACACAGCTCGTCTCATTTGAGGGCAGACGTAACGTTTGGAACACATTACTGTTGTAAGTTTTGGGGTTTGTTGCATATCCTTGGCATGTAATGGCTGGGGTGTAATGTACCCCCCCATGCTCCGCACCCCTTTGAACACCTGTGAATTGTTTGGTTATGAATGTGAAATAGTGGGAAGCAAAATAAATATCAACATTTCTTAGTGCTTTCAGTACTGTTTAGGGTAGTACTAGCTTATTAGTACTATCCTAAACAGACTTATTCACACTGCTTATTCTATCCATTATTTCCACTGAAGCAGTGGAGGGTCAGAGGAGAGGTGGTGGGCTAGGGTTAGGGGTTAGGGGTTAGGGTTAGGGCTAGAGACTGCAGATCTGGGGATAAGTTGAAAACTTTATTTAAACTTAAAACTCTCCCCAGAGGAATTAGCCTTGTCCCCCCTTAGGCTGTGGTCATTTGATTTTCCACACAGGCTGTAAACTGGCTGCTTTTGCTTCACTGCCTGTGGCCTGTAATGCATCAGTCTTGCAGGATGCAAACAACCTGCAGGAAATAAGTGGGTTTGGAGCAGCTTTGATGGGTCCATTCTGGTGAAAATGAGGTTTGGGGCAGCTTTGATGGGTGTGTCATGGTCTACATTCTTAATGAGTCATGTTGTGTCCCTTTGCCTGAAGCTCTCATGCCATCTGCTTGGGATGAATTCTCAGATTGGCCCATAGAAGTAGATGTCATGTGACTGAATCCAACAGTGTGATGGCAGCGCTTGTGGACTCCATAGTCACACTGACGCTCTACAGACACGCTGAGGCACACTGACACTCTACAGACACACTGAGGCACACTGACACTCTACAGACACACTGAGGCACACTGACACTCTACAGACACACTGAGGCACACTGACACTCTACAGACACGCTGAGTCACACTGACACTCTACAGACACACTGAGGCACACTGACACTCTACAGACACACTGAGGCACACTGACACTCTACAGACACGCTGAGGCACACTGACACTCTACAGACACACTGAGGCACACTGACACTCTACAGACACGCTGAGGCACACTGACACTCTACAGACACACTGAGTCACACTGACACGCTACAGACACGCTGAGTCACACTGACACTCTACAGACACTCTGAGGCACACTGACACTCTACAGACACTCTGAGGCACACTGACACTCTACAGACACACTGAGGCACACTGACACTCTACAGACACTCTGAGGCACACTGACACTCTACAGACACGCTGCAGCACACTGACACGCTACAAACACGCTGCGGCACACTGACACGCTACAGACACGCTGCGGCACACTGACACGCTACAGACACGCTGCGGCACACTGACACGCTACAGACACGCTGTGGCACACTGACACGCTGAGGCACACTGACGCTACAGACACGCTGCGGCACACCCCTACTCCTCTGAGCAGCAGTCTTAGGATTGCTGTTGTGTGTTGGAGCCCCTAACCCTAACCCTAATCCTGACCCTAACCTTAACCCTAACCCTAATACTGACCCTAACCGTAACACTGACCCTAACCCTAACCCAGGCTGGGGAGTTGGGCGGATGGATTTTTGGAACTCAGCATTCACTCTTAGTGTTTACTCAGGAATAAATGTGCAACTGTAAAATTAAGCAGCAGAATTTTCTACAGCTCTGGTTTCTAAGGTTGTCATCATTGCAAAGCTCCTACACTGAAGACTGCTGTTATGATAACATGTGCTGGCTTTTGATTGATTAAAGAGGAAAAGTGGAAATTCCAAAAAATAGCAGAGGAAGTCACAGCCATCGGACAGTCTAGTCTAGCCTGTCTAGCTCTGTAACTGGGCCCCATCGTCTCCCTTTGCTTCTTGTTTAGTGGTGACAGCCGATGCCAGCGTTCCCTCTGCCAGAGATCACTCAGCATGTCAGGCGAAGCCTCTGCATCCTCTTCACATGTCTCCACATTGTGCAACTCCACTTCCCAGCATGCCCTGCTCCTGTGCTGGGGATCTGCAGGCACACGCTCACTTCTGGCCTGGGTTTCCCTGTGATTGTTTCTCATTTTCCAAATGACAGTAATAGCCAGAAGCGAAACCTGTCACCGTCCGCCAAAGGATGACTGCTTTCATATGAGGCTAAATCTGCTCCAGCCCAAATTTCTGCTTTGTCATTTTTTACTGGTATTTCTGGTTTTATCTTATTCTTGTTCTTGGTCAGTTTAGTTTTGTACTGTGCTGGGCGGAAATATACAGCCTCCACTCTCACAAAATAGTTTTTGGGTGAACGTTTGACTGTTTGGTCCAACAGAAAGGTTTTGTTTCTTGAGCAGCCTGTTCTGCAGCTGTTTGACATTCCTTAGCAGCATTCCCAGTTTTCTGGAGTGAAGACAAAGCAGTGGACCCCCGCTGCTGCCTCTGTGCCGAGCCCCAGTGCAGCAAAAATCCCATTTCAGCTTGTGTGTGCGCTTTCAGCACCCTCTGTTTCCCTTATCCACCCGCTGTGCATGTCTGGGCTGGGGGAAGGGGGTGAGGCTGTGGGTGTGGCAGGGGGGAGAGCTGGTGTTTGGGATGGGCCGTGGGGTGAGGCTGTGGGTGTGGCAGGGGGGAGAGCTGGTGTTTGGGATGGGCCGTGGGGTGAGGCTGTGGGTGTGGCAGGGGGTAGAGCTGGTGTTTGGGATGGGCTGTGGGGTGAGGCTGTGGGTGTGGCAGGGGGGAGAGCTGGTGTTTGGGATGGGCCGTGGGGTGAGGCTGTGGGTGTGGCAGGGGGGAGAGCTGGTGTTTGGGATGGGCCGTGGGGTGAGGCTGTGGGTGTGGCAGGGGGGAGAGCTGGTGTTTGGGATGGGCCGTGGGGTGAGGCTGTGGGTGTGGCAGGGGGGAGAGCTGGTGTTTGGGATGGGCCGTGGGGTGAGGCTGTGGGTGTGGCAGGGGGGAGAGCTGGTGTTTGGGATGGGCCGTGGGGTGAGGCTGTGGGTGTGGCAGGGGGGAGAGCTGGTGTTTGGGATGGGCCGTGGGGTGAGGCTGTGGGTGTGGCAGGGGGGAGAGCTGGTGTTTGGGATGGGCTGTGGGGTGAGGCTGTGAGAGGGTAGTAACTCCTCTTCAGCCAGCTGCTGTCAGAAAAAGGCCCGCAGATCTGCAGAGGTCACCTGCCCAGCCATCTCGTCTTCTGCTTCTCCTCTCCCTCCCCCACTGCTATTGTGTCCTTGAGACCCGACCCAGCCCAGCTGTTCCAAAAAATTTGACTTTCCTTTTTTTAGTTGCCCCCTTCCACTGAATAAACAACAAAGCCTCCGACCCCCCTTCCCCACCCTCCCGACCCGTGTCCCTCCCCATCCCACGTGTGCACAGGCCCCCCCCACTGCAAGACTAAAGCTTCATTATTCTCACACACCGTGGCTAAACACCGGCAATCTGCCTCTGAGGTCTGCGCAGCCCTGAGGAGACCAGGGGGTCGGAGTACTCCAGGCCTGCCATGGCCCCCCCGGCCCCTCCCCGATCTCCTATTGTTCCGCCCATGAGGAGTTGCACGTGCCCTCCCATTCACGCTGGTGGCTGGGGGGGTGAGGCCATCGCGCTCCACGCGCTTGAGCTCGGCAGGCACGCGCCCCGCGTAAAGGGAACGAGGGTTGTTTTCTCTTAATTATTTGCAGGAGACGCGATCGCCATCTGTGATTTGTTGCCATAATCTCCCCTGACGCGCTCCCCGCCCCAAACCCCGCTTTTGTCCCTCTGCTCTTTCAGGCCCTGCTTATTGTTTTGGTTTCCCTCCTTTTTGGACGTCAGAAACGGAGTTAAAATGGGGTGGGGTGCTGAAGCTCTCGCTGCCTCCATTCACAGCGGCGTCACGGAGACATTTCATCATCCTTTTAAGATACTGAGCACAAGCTGAAGACTTGAATGTGCCTTTTGTGTGAGGAAAGCAGCAGCTCTGATTTTCCTGGCCTTGTTTTATAGCAACAAGACAAACACGAGTCCCCCTTTGGCAGCCGCTCAGTACTGCTCAATGCATGTGCAGATTCACCACGCCGTTCCACATTCTGCACCACCAAACACATCCCAAACAGCCGCACAGTCACACTGCTTATTATAATCGGTGTTGAGCTTCAGTCTGGTGAAGGTTAAAGTGAGTCGAAGAGGGCTGTGTTAGGCTTAGGAGCAGCCCCCTGCTGTAGTTTAGCTTGGAGCTTGCTACTGTTCACAGGGAGGATTTTTAACAGATTTAGGAACATCTACTCTTATTCAGGGGCCATTTTGATTTTTCTTCCTCTGATGGTGAGGCCAGATTTGTGCTTTTAGCTCCTGGGGGTGCAGAGGAACAGGGGTGTGGGTGGTGCAAAAGCGGTGCTGAGGAAGTCTCCAGTGCTAGTGACGAAGGCTGTGTGAAGGGAGCGGAGCTGTCTGACTCTGCTACTCCCGCTGTATCCATGAGCATGCAGTCGGGTGTCAGAGCCAGGTGGGTGAGTGTGCAGTGCGCGCGTCTGTGGGTGAGTGTGCAGTGCGCGCATCTCTGGGTGAGTGTGCAGTGCGCGCATCTCTGGGTGAGTGTGCAGTGCGCGCATCTCTGGGTGAGTGTGCAGTGCCCGCATCTGTGGGTGAGTGTGCAGTGCCCGCATCTGTGGGTGAGTGTGCAGTGCGCGCATCTGTGGGTGAGTGTGCAGTGCCCGCATCTGTGGGTGAGTGTGCAGTGCGCGCATCTCTGGGTGAGTGTGCAGTGCCCGCATCTGGGTGAGTGTGCAGTGCGCGCGTCTGTGGGTGAGTGTGCAGTGCGCGCGTCTGTGGGTGAGTGTGCAGTGCCCGCATCTCTGGGTGAGTGTGCAGTGCCCGCGTCTCTGGGTGAGTGTGCAGTGCCCGCGTCTCTGGGTGAGTGTGCAGTGCGCGCATCTGTGGGTGAGTGTGCAGTGCGCGCATCTGTGGGTGAGTGTGCAGTGCGCGCGTCTCTGGGTGAGTGTGCAGTGCCCGCGTCTCTGGGTGAGTGTGCAGTGCCCGCGTCTCTGGGTGAGTGTGCAGTGCCCGCGTCTCTGGGTGAGTGTGCAGTGCGCGCATCTGTGGGTGAGTGTGCAGTGCGCGCGTCTCTGGGTGAGTGTGCAGTGCGCGCATCTGTGGGTGAGTGTGCAGTGCCCGCGTCTCTGGGTGAGTGTGCAGTGCGCGCATCTGTGGGTGAGTGTGCAGTGCGCGCATCTGTGGGTGAGTGTGCAGTGCCCGCGTCTCTGGGTGAGTGTGCAGTGCCCGCGTCTCTGGGTGAGTGTGCAGTGCCCGCATCTGTGGGTGAGTGTGCAGTGCCCGCATCTGTGGGCGAGTGTGCAGTGCGCGCATCTGTGGGTGAGTGTGCAGTGCGCGCGTCTCTGGGTGAGTGTGCAGTGCGCGCGTCTCTGGGTGAGTGTGCAGTGCGCGCATCTGTGGGTGAGTGTGCAGTGCCCGCGTCTGTGGGTGAGTGTGCAGTGCCCGCATCTGTGGGTGAGTGTGCAGTGCCCGCATCTGTGGGTGAGTGTGCAGTGCGCGCATCTCTGGGTGAGTGTGCAGTGCCCGCGTCTCTGGGTGAGTGTGCAGTGCGCGCGTCTGTGGGTGAGTGTGCAGTGCGCGCGTCTGTGGGTGAGTGTGCAGTGCCCGCATCTCTGGGTGAGTGTGCAGTGCCCGTGTCTCTGGGTGAGTGTGCAGTGCCCGCGTCTCTGGGTGAGTGTGCAGTGCGCGCATCTGTGGGTGAGTGTGCAGTGCGCGCATCTGTGGGTGAGTGTGCAGTGCGCGCGTCTCTGGGTGAGTGTGCAGTGCCCACGTCTCTGGGTGAGTGTGCAGTGCCCGCGTCTCTGGGTGAGTGTGCAGTGTCCGCGTCTCTGGGTGAGTGTGCAGTGCGCGCATCTGTGGGTGAGTGTGCAGTGCGCGCGTCTCTGGGTGAGTGTGCAGTGCCCGCATCTGTGGGTGAGTGTGCAGTGCCCGCGTCTCTGGGTGAGTGTGCAGTGCGCGCATCTGTGGGTGAGTGTGCAGTGCCCGCGTCTCTGGGTGAGTGTGCAGTGCGCGCATCTGTGGGTGAGTGTGCAGTGCGCGCATCTGTGGGTGAGTGTGCAGTGCCCGCGTCTCTGGGTGAGTGTGCAGTGCCCGCGTCTCTGGGTGAGTGTGCAGTGCCCGCATCTGTGGGTGAGTGTGCAGTGCCCGCATCTGTGGGCGAGTGTGCAGTGCGCGCATCTGTGGGTGAGTGTGCAGTGCCCGCGTCTCTGGGTGAGTGTGCAGTGCCCATGTCTCTGGGTGAGTGTGCAGTGCGCGCATCTGTGGGTGAGTGTGCAGTGCCCGCGTCTCTGGGTGAGTGTGCAGTGCCCGCGTCTCTGGGTGAGTGTGCAGTGCCCGCGTCTCTGGGTGAGTGTGCAGTGCCCGCATCTGTGGGTGAGTGTGCAGTGCCCGCGTCTCTGGGCGAGTGTGCAGTGCGCGCATCTGTGGGCGAGTGTGCAGTGCGCGCATCTGTGGGTGAGTGTGCAGTGCGCGCGTCTGTGGGTGAGTGTGCAGTGCGCGCGTCTGTGGGTGAGTGTGCAGTGCGCGCGTCTGTGGGTGAGTGTGCAGTGCCCGCATCTGTGGGTGAGTGTGCAGTGCGCGCGTCTGTGGGTGAGTGTGCAGTGCGCGCATCTGTGGGTGAGTGTGCAGTGCGCGCGTCTGTGGGTGAGTGTGCAGTGCGCGCATCTGTGGGTGAGTGTGCAGTGCCCGCATCTGTGGGTGAGTGTGCAGTGCGCGCATCTGTGGGTGAGTGTGCAGTGCCCGTGTCTCTGGGTGAGTGTGCAGTGCGCGCGTCTCTGGGTGAGTGTGCAGTGCCCGTGTCTCTGGGTGAGTGTGCAGTGCCCGTGTCTCTGGGTGAGTGTGCAGTGCCCGTGTCTCTGGGTGAGTGTGCAGAGCGTGCGTCTCTGGGTGAGTGTGCAGTGCCCGTGTCTCTGGGCGAGTGTGCAGAGCGTGCGTCTCTAGGTGAGTGTGCAGTGCCCGTGTCTCTGGGTGAGTGTGCAGTGCCCGTGTCTCTGGGCGAGTGTGCAGAGCGTGCGTCTCTAGGTGAGTGTGCAGTGCCCGTGTCTCTAGGTGAGTGTGCAGAGCGTGCGTCTCTGGGTGAGTGTGCAGTGCCCGTGTCTCTGGGCGAGTGTGCAGAGCGTGCGTCTCTGGGTGAGTGTGCAGTGCCCGTGTCTCTGGGCGAGTGTGCAGAGCGTGCGTCTCTAGGTGAGTGTGCAGTGCCCGTGTCTCTGGGCGAGTGTGCAGTGCCCGCGTCTCTGGGCGAGTGTGCAGTGCGCGTCTCTGGGCGAGTGTGCAGTGCCCATGTCTCTGGGCGAGTGTGCAGTGCCCGTGTCTGTGGGTGAGTGTGCAGTGCCCGCGTCTCTGGGTGAGTGTGCAGTGCCCGCGTCTCTGGGCGAGTGTGCAGTGCCCGCATCTCTGGGTGAGTGTGCAGTGTGCGTGTGCACGAGGAGGGCACAGGGGACAGGGCATGGGGTGGGGGGAAGGTCTCTGCTCCATGCTCCTCCTGTCTGTGCTGTCTTAGGCCCTGCCCACTGGCGACAGCTGGCCCCTCCCATTAGCATGACAAAGCGCAGCTCTGCTGCAGCCTGTGTTTGCTTAAGCTGCCCCCCCAGTGAGCACCCAGCCAGCCTCCGGCTGCAGGACATCTGTGAGCCCCCCTCCACGGGGGGGTGGGTAGGGGAGAGGGTCACACACGCTGAGACTGCAGTGCTGTGCTGTGATGTCATGCCCAAAAATCTACCTGCAGTGCCGGCCTGAGAAACTGAGAGGAGGCTGTGTGGGTGTGTTCTTAGTCTTGGTGAGCTGTCTGTTTTCCCCTCATACCTGCAGTTAAACACTCTTTGGTATTTCATTGCTTTAGGTTGGAAAGTGTGTGTAGAGATGTGCTAGAGTTTAGAGGGCTTTTTGGGGAATCATGTTCTTCCCACCGAGCTCACCTGAAGCGGTTAGTGTCCAAAGCAGCCCTCTCCTGCTCTGACAGAGGGGCAGACTGGTTCCTCCGCTCCATGTAATGGCCTGGCATCTCTGGCCAGGGCAGAGGCACCCCTGGAGCTCATACTGGCATCCAGCCGACCAGCAGGGGCCACTAGAGAGCATTGAGACAAACTGACCTGACTTAACCTTAGAGTATATAAACATGAAAGCTGGCCCCTTGGGCTTAACCCCTGCAAGGCTGAGCCATGATGAGTCACTACTGTGGGCCTCTGGCTGGAGCTCCACACCTCTGCGCACTCACACTTGCTCCACACCTCTGCGCACTCACACCTGCTCCACACCTCTGCGCACGCACACCTGCTCCACACCTCTGCGCACTCACACCTGCTCCACACCTCTGCACACTCACACCTGCTCCACACCTCTGCGCACTCACACCTGCTCCACACCTCTGCGCACCTCTGCGCACGCACACCTGCTCCACACCTCTGCGCACGCACACCTGCTCCACACCTCTGCTCACTCACACCTGCTCCACACCTCTGCACACTCATACCTGCTCCACACCTCTGCGCACTCACACCTGCTCCACACCTCTGCTCACTCACACCTGCTCTCATGGAGATGATGACAATGGCAGGACAGACTGACTAAATAGATTACACACATTAATATTCTTTATTCAAAAATTCAACACATTACTGTGCCACAAGAGGAAGAAGTGAAAACAAAAGCATTTATTAGATATTCTCACAATTATGTTTATTTTTAATATAAACAAAATAGGCCTGCAAAGTATAGCAATGTACTGAGCAAGCAGCACAAAATCTTTACCAGCAGCAGCTTAAGAGACAAATGTCACGGCATGAGAGTTAAACATTTTTCTGTTGAGTCGTGCTTCATTTGGTCAGGGAGCAGTTTGCTTTCCCTTGCAGGATTGGCAGTTTGGCTTGGAAGCGGAACACACCCATGTCACCATAGTCACCATTACAGCACTTTACCACATTTCACTATAGGATGACAGCATGACTCTGAAGACTGGGTTATTTCTGTCATTATGGCTCTGAAGACTGGGTTATTTCTGTCATTATGGCTCTGAAGACTGGGTTAGTTCTGTCATTATGGCTCTGAAGACTGGGTTATTTCTGTCATTATGGCTCTGAAGACTGGGTTATTTCTGTCATTATGGCTCTGAAGACCGGGTTTTTACCATAATGAGGTGCTAAATAATACGAGTCATCTGTGACACGTGTCCATGTGTGTGCAGTTCTGTGACCTGCCAGGTGGTGGAGCTCAATGCAGCCATGGATTTAATTCCCTTCCTCCCTTATTCCTGTAGTCAGCTGTGTCAGAGTTCCCTGTCCCTCCCTCCTGTGTCCCTCTGCTCCCCCACACCTCTGGTTTTCATAACATCTGAGCCAGGAGGAATGAGTGTAAACAGCATGGGCAGAGTGAGTGTGAGGAATGAGTGTAAACAGCATGGGCAGAGTGAGTGTGAGGAATGAGTGTAAACAGCATGGGCAGAGTGAGTGTGAGGAATGAGTGTAAACAGCATGGGCAGAGTGAGTGTGAGGAATGAGTGTAAACAGCATGGGCAGAGTGAGTGTGAGGAATAAAGGAATCATGCAGCAGATATCCAGTGTTGGCAAAGTTACCCACGTCCCACGGCAGGCTGAGCGTGCCGCCATGCTGCTCAGGGTTTATTTTCGTCAAAGCCCCAGACACTCCCCTAAACCCTTGGTAGAAATGGTTGCCATGGGACCAGGTTGCTAGGCAGCAGGAGCAGGTTGGGTTTTGGGGAGCATTGTGCCGATTGGTTTAATGATGAGAAGTCACAGCGTGACGGACCCTTACTGCACCCTGATTGCGTAATGGGTCCTGACGACTGAAGGACGGCAATGAAAATGACCAAGAGAAAGTCACTGAGCATGAAGGAGAGGGAGGGGTACAGACTGAGAAAGCAAGAGACCGAGAGGGAGGAGGGAGAGAGATACAGACTGTTAAAGAAAAACAGAGAGGCAGGGATTATGAGCTTATATGGGCTCTGCTGTGCACAACTAGTGGTTCTGTCGCGGGACACATGGCCCCTATAAGCCCTACCTTAGCATTAGCCCCTCAACGGCATTAGCCCCACGCTAGCGTTAGCCCCTCACCGGCATTAGCCCCAAGCTAGCATTAGCCCCTCACCGGCGTTAGCCCCTCTCCTGCATTAGCTCCACATCAGCATTAGCCCCTTGCCAGTGTTAGCCCCTCTCCCACATTAGCTCAACGCCAGCATTAGCCCCACACTAGCATTAGCCCCATGCTGCTTCAGCCCACAGGTGTTTGACATTGGCTTGTGGTGCCCATGTGACAAAAGCTGACCCTGACTCCCTCCGGTACCCCTGTACTGCATGGAGAGCGTGATAAAGGCTGTGCACAAGCGCTCACAGTGAAGGCATGCATCTTACAATGCTTATGTATGAATGAGAGTTAATGTATGTTGGGGTGGCACTTATGTAAAAATGTAAGCAATTCTCGGGCTGAGAGCCATTCCATAAACATATAACACTGTCTGCAGTATGATGGGGCTTGGACATGTGGGGGTGAGGGGGAGGGTATGGGGGAAGCGTGGTATGGTTGGGGGCTCTGTGTCCCTTGGAGCTCGTTATTGATTAGCTGTTTTATCTCGTGTCATCAACAGTGTTTGGGTTAGGGTTAGGGTAAGGGTTAGCAGTGTGTTTGCTTGTGGGGGAGATTATGATTCTAATGCCCTATAATGACGTTGCAGTGTTCATCCATGTACACATATACACGTGCACAAACACAAACACACACGTGCACACACATAAACACTCACATGTGCACATGCACAAACACACACATACACACACATGCAAATGCCCAAACACATACTCGCACAAAAACAAACATGCACACGTACAAACACTTACGCATGCATGCACTACTTGCAACAATGTTGCATATCTGTCAAAATAACAGGTGGAATTTTCCGTAAAAACGTTTAAGAATCGGTAAATCATAGTTCAAGGTGAAACAACCTTGCGTGTCAGGCTATTGATTCTTCTCTAAAATTTGAGCAGCTTATTGATTCAATTGCACATGTACACATCACGCATGCGCACGCACAAATGTGCATAGATTAGTATAAACTCCGGGCCAGACACAGCATAAACTCACTCACATCCATATGCACAGATACTTGCACATGGCTAACTATGTACAGCTAAGTATGGATATGCTGGGGAATCAGTTGGGTTGAGGAAATGCCTGTGGCTTCTGCAGTGTATGGGGAACATTATTACAAGAATATCCAAGCCACACACATACACACACACACACACACACACACATACACACACACACACAGATACACACACACACACACACACACACACACACACATACACACACACACACACACACACACACACACACACACACACATATGCACACACACACACACACACACACACACACAGACACACACGTACACATACAAACATACACACACACACATACACACACACACATGTGCACACACACACGTGCACATACACACATACACACACACACACACATGTGCACACACACACACACATATGTGCGCACACACACACATGTGCACACATACACGTACACACACACACACACACACACACACAGACCTGACTCCGTAGTTTGGGTGCATGCATGTGTGTGGTCAGACATCTTTGGCGCAGACCTGTGGTAATCGCCCCGGTCAGGGTGGTCTGTCAGTCCTGGCATGGCTCCCCCTCTGAAGTTTGCGTCAGCGCCTGTGGTTGCCAGGGGATACGCCACTGCCTGTTTGAGGGTGGCGGGCGGTATCTTTGCTGAAGTGTGTTTATACCGTTGATGGAAATATTGCCGTGGGGTTTTGGGGGCTGCAGAGAGAAGGACTGAGAGGTATGTCTGTTCACCCTCACACTTTCACACACTATATCAAGAGTGCATTTAAATACACCAGAGATTTGGTACACTTTCATGCACATGTCAGTTTGACAACTCATGGGGGGATTCTTTTTTCCCTGTCCGTGTGGTTCAGCCTCACGTTACACACGCCATAGTGAACACTACCTTACAGTCACGCTGTGTCTGTGTCAGGCCTCAGTCCTGAGGGTGTCTCAACAATGACTGTGCAGTGTGTACACTTGAGGAGGATTTTCACTTTCTTAGAGAAGTCTGACACAGAAAGCCATCATAATATATAGATATTAAAAGATAAACTGTTTTGAAGAGACTTTGACAGTCTGTATTTAACAAGTGAGTAGCTTGTGACAGAAAGAGAAGCAGGGGGGTTTAGAGGAAGGAGAGGTGATGGAGGGATGAAAGGAAAGGGGATGTGGCTGAACGATTGACACAGAAAAAGAGATGTGAAAGTGAAGAGACGGGGAGAGGGGAGAAATGGGGACAGTCTCTCTCAGGGACAGGCAGCTCTCAGAGCGATAGCTCAAAAATATTTTACAACAAACCCTGCTACAGTGATAGTGACTGCAAACGAAGAACATCTATGTTTACAAACGTACATTTAGATGTAGTAATTTTGCAGGTGCTCTCACACAGAGCGACTCACAAAAGTGCATGCAATGGGCTAGAACAGCTGAGGTAATAAACAAGTAATTTTAGCCATAACCAATTATCCTTGCTGCCAATCTGCATGATTTCCTTAACTGCTTTCAGTTACCATGTGAGTTTGAGGATACAGTTGGGTGGGGGGTTATGATAATCAGAGTTCAGGAGTTGATAGACCCAGGTGCAGTTCTGTTTTAGATTTGCTGCAGAAGATCATGGGTGAATCCGCTGTAGTGACAGAGAGTTCATTCTGCCATGCCATAAGGAGGATAAGGGCACATTAGGATGTGTACACTGAGGGCCACTGGGATGGCCTGCCAATGACTTTACAGTCCATCTCTACAGTCCATCTGTGTGTGTGTGTGTGTGTGTGTGTGTGTGTGTGAGTGTGTGAGTGTGTGAGTGTGTGAGTGTGTGAGTGTGTGTGTGTGTGTGTGTGTGTGTGTGTGTGTGTGTGCGCGTGTGCATGTGCATGTGGTGTGTATTTGTATGTATGGGTGTATGTGCAGGTGTATGCAGGTATGTGCAGATATGTGTTTGCCAGTGCGGTGTGTATGTGTGTGTGCTGGTGTGTTGGAGGGGGGTATTTACAGGTCTGCTGTGCCTGTATTGATGCGGTTGATTCTTTGAGCATAGTGCAGTGTCTCTGTGAGCACATTAAAGCTCATTGCCGCTGGGCTTTCGTCTATATGGGTCAGGAGAAAGCAGCACAGGCTCGGCTGGCAGAGGCTGATCAATGCCCTCCTACTGGCCATGCCACATCAGCCCTCCCGCTGCGCTCCACTCCCACACTGCAAAAGAACAACACAGACACCGACGAAGAAACGCAAACCCCTGTTTTTAATCATTTTCAAAAGAGGGATTATTTCTACAGGGATTGCGGTGCTTTGGTAAACACTGCGATTCTTCATGGGTAAAATGATGTGCTACATATTCAAAACCATAGGCCTGAATCGTGTCCACATGTGTTATTGAACTCATGTGGTCTGTGGAATCATGCATGAAATCGGTCTTTTCTATGCGATCACCCATAATAGCCACAGGGAGCTCTGCAGGAGTTATTGAGTATTGGAAGCCCTTTTTGGTTATGTAAATGAAAGTCTTGAGCGATATGTGATTTTCCCATTGGGTCATCGTGTTCTATAGCTATACCATTAATAGGCTTATAGATGGAACACTCCAAAAGTGCTTGGCCCACAGTGAATTGCTTGGCTAATCTGGATGTTACACAACCGTTTCTCTTGCTCTCCCTCTCTCTCTCCCCCTCGCTCTCTGTCTATCTCTCACTTTCCCTCTCTTTCTCTTCTCCTGTTAATAGATTATTTTATCTTAGTAGGTACAGCAGTGTATGTAGGCAGAGAGACAAGGGAAAGTGTTCGAGAGAGAGAGAGATGGAACAGATGCTAGCTGATTGGATGCACAGGGTGTGTGTGTGCGCGTGCGCACATGTGTGTGCATTAAAACCCTAAGCGGATGAGAGCAGAGGGAGAGGTGAGCTTGTCGCGAGGCTCTGGGACAGCTGGGAAATAAGCGTACATGCGGGCGCCATCGCAGATGGGCGGTTAAAACTGTGTCAGCACTGTTTCCGCCACGTAATCACCTCCACACCCTCCCTCTCTCTCCTCACCCTCCTCCTCCTCTTCCTCGCGCTGCACTGTGAGGTCCTGTCGGTAGAGCCGTCCTGTCGCACCGTACCAAGGTCTCTGTTGTGTCTGGGCACCCTCATCCTTCGGGTCTTCAGTTTTGTTTTTTCCTTAAAAGTTTGTCTCTTGAAAAGTGGAACACTTTTTTTTTTCTTCTCCATCTGGGCATTGGATGAGGATTTGATTGGAGGTTTTGGACCTTTGCTTTTATTATATTTATTAGAAAACCGAAGTCAGAATTTTCGAAGCTTGCTGAAAAACTAGACCACCAACTTCTTGGGCAGCATGAGTGGCGACGGGGAGGTGGTGGAGGCGATTGAGCTGCGGTGAGTTTCTGAGGAGATACTCTGCCTGTAGGTGCTGTAGGAGCAGGTACTGTTAGCGTAAACCTGCTGCGTATGCTAATCTGAGCGGCAGTGTGAAGCTCTGTGCATCCCTAACCCTAACCCTCCCTAACCTTAATCATGCCCATGGCAGGTGGAGCCTCAAGCTCCGTGTGTGCTAACACGCTTACCCACCAAACCTTCACATTTCTATCCTGCTCTGGGGAAAAAGGAGGCAGGGAAGAGAGTTACTGACCAAATGTGTTGAATTTAAACTGAATTCAGGTGGAAGAATTCGTGAACAAACTGATGGGTTTCAAAGGGATGGGGGCTAGGGGGGTAAACGATTGGTGTTCTCAACATGGTGGCCAGGTGCAGGTGTCACAGCCGGGACAGGGGAAGCACCTGCCAATCGGCTGAGCTTTGTCACGTCTTGTCCCCAAAGCTCCTATTTGAATATGGAAAAATAAAAGCCTTGTTGATGCCTTGAGGACAGCCAGCCTGACTGTAACGTACCTCAGGAACCCGTGGGACACTTGTGTGTTACGTGGAACAGGGAACCCCAGAGATGTCAGAGCATGCCGATTGAATGGAAATTTCCGCTGTCACCCTGGGTGCGCACACAAACAAGAGTAACACTGAGCATTCTGTCACCTGCTGTTCCATGGGCAGATTTCCCAAACCAGAGAGAAGCAACAATTACGCCCCATGCCTGCCCCAGCACCGCAACCACACCTGCCCCTCCACCCCAGCTACACCCACCCCAACCACACCTGCCCCTCCGCCCCAGCTACACCCACCCCTCCGTCCCAAACCACACCTGCCCCTCTGCCCAAGCCACACCCACCCCTCCGTCCCAAACCACACCCACCCCAACCACACCTGCCCCTCTGCCCCAGCTACACCCACCCCAACCACACCCACCCCCCCGCCCCACCCCAACCACTCCTGCCCCTCTGCCCAAACCACACCCACCCCTCCGTCCCAAACCACACCCACCCCAACCACACCTGCCCCTCTGCCCCAGCTACACCCACCCCAACCACACCCGCCCCTCTGCCCAAACCACACACACCCCAACCACACCCGCCCCTCCGCCCCAGCTACCCCCACCCCACCCACACCTGCCCCTCTGCCCAAACCACACCCACCCAACCACACCTGCCCCTCCGCCCCAGCTACACACACCCCCCCAACCAGACCCGCCCCTCGCCCAGCTACACCCACCCCAACCACACCCACCCCCCCGCCCCACCCCAACCACACCAGCTACACCCGCCCCTCCGCCCCAGCCGTACTCGCCCCGTCCACCCCAGCTACACTCTCCCCATAGCTGCTGCTGGACTCAGATCAGGGTTCCCAAATAAGGAATTAGTATTATTTCTGTTATTATTTATTTGTAGCTCATTATTATTTGCTGAGGCAAGGCCCCTCTTTACAGACATGGAAATGTATGTCCAAGCTATTTTATTCCAGTTTTTCAACCTATTGTTTCCCTGAAATTTTCATGTAATTGATTATGAGTGAGCTGTGAGCTGTCTACAAAGCGTTCCACCTCCTTCTGGACTGGGGAAGGTGTGGCTAGAGTTCAGGAGATTAGTTAGTCAGTGAGTGTGTGTGTGTGTGTGTGTGTGTGTGTGTGGAGATTAGCCTGCTGGAGCTGGGTGGGGGAGGAGGAGGTGCAGGCCCTTGTCCTCACGCTGCTCTCCAGTAGAATCTGCCCAGATTCATTTCAGTTAATGTGCATATTACATTCCTCCCTACTCCATAATTGACTTCCTGGTCCTGCTAATTGATTTGAGGGTAATTTGGCCGTCTGCTGTCCCCTGGAAAGCCACCGTGCCCACTGGTGTGTGTCTGGGTTTGTGTGGGGGTGTGTGTGTGTTGCTGTGTTGGCGTGTGTGTATGCGTGTGTGGGAGTGTGGGTGCACATGGGCGGGAAGGTATGGCCTTTTTTATGCAGAGCCTGTACGACTAATTGGCTGAGTTAGGGTTAGGGGGGTTAGGTTAGGGTTAGAATCTGTACCCAGCATTCCCCTCACTGCCTCAGACCAAGCGCAGGGGTCACAGGCACCCAGGGTCTGAGCTGCTCACAGACCATGGAAAACCTGGGGAGAGTGAGGGATAATGACATGTGTTTCACAGAATCCAGCTGCAGTGTGTGAGCAGAACTCTGGGCCTCTAGTGAATGGAGCTGCAGTGTGTGAGCAGAACCCTGGGCCTCTAGTGAATGGAGCTGCAGTGTGTGAGCAGAACCCTGGGCCTCTAGTGAATGGAGCTGCAGTGTGTGAGCAGAACCCTGGGCCTCTAGTGAATGGAGCTGCAGTGTGTGAGCAGAACCCTGGGCCTCTAGTGAATGGAGCTGCAGTGTGTGAGCAGAACCCTGGGCCTCTAGTGAATGGAGCTGCAGTGTGTGAGCAGAACCCTGGGCCTCTAGTGAATGGAGCTGCAGTGTGTGAGCAGAACCCTGGGCCTCTAGTGAATGGAGCTGTAGTACATTCACAGTTGCTGCCATAGTGTGTATTTACTGGATTTTGACTGTGTCAGGTGCGTCTCGGAGAAACGGGGGACCGAAAGTGCGGCTGGCGACCTGGATCTGACGGACATACCTGAGCGGTGAGCAGATGCAGGAGGGCTCTGAAGGCGGCATGCAATGGATTGTGGATAAACAGTGCCGAGGAATGTTGTGAGCTGGGGGAGAGGTGGGACACTGGTGTCTGGTGACAGTGCAGCAGCAGAGCTGTTCAGCACAGGTACACGGGTATGCAGTGCAAGTGCATTATGGGTAACAGTGAAACAGTGATACACAGTAATACATAGAGCTGGAGTAGCTTATTATGGACAGTGTGTTTGGAGTTAGAAGAGTGTGGTCGTGGTGCATTGTGGGTAGGGCAGGAGAGGACACCCACAAATGTCACACATGCACACTAACACGCACGCACACACACATACACACACACCTGCACACAGCCATCTGGTTCCTGAGCCCCCCTTATCCAGAGCTCCTACCTGTCACACTGTGTCAGTACAGAGCACACTGCAGAGCCACACTGAGGAAAAAAGTCTGGTTTGCTTTTGCTGCTTGAGTCTGGATGAAAATTGATAAAACTGAAATGTTTTATTTTTTTATTTACTTGTATAGCTACAGTTTACATTGTTTTCTTTTATTTTTCAATATTGAAGATTTGTTAATGAAAATTATAACCTTATGTCATGTACATAATAACATTGCTAAAAATAAGTCACAACAGACACATGCAAAAGTAAAGCAAACAAATAAGTTTAAAGCTAGATTATTTTAAAAAGATAATAATACTGAGTAAACAAACTTTAAAGAATGAAAATACAAAAACAGGATGTGCAGAGGTTGTGAGAATTATGTTAGATTGTGTTAGCCTGTGTGTGTGTGTGTGTGTGTGTTCTGAGCTGCACTGTGTTAGTCTGTGTATGTCAGCTGAGCTGCACTGTGTTTGCCTGTATGTGCTAGCTGAGCTGCTCTGTGTGTTTTAGCTGAGCTGCTGTGTTTGTCTGTATGTGCTAGCTGAGCTGCTCTGTGTGTTTTAGCTGAGCTGCTGTGTTTGTCTGTATGTGCTAGCTGAGCTGCTCTGTGTGTTTTAGCTGAGCTGCACTGTGTTTGCCTGTATGTGCTAGCTGAGCTGCTCTGTGTGTTTTAGCTGAGCTGCACTGTGTTTGCCTGTATGTGCTAGCTGAGCTACACTGTGTGTTTTAGCTGAGCTGCTGTGTTTGTCTGTATGTGCTAGCTGAGCTGCTCTGTGTGTTTTAGCTGAGCTGCACTGTGTTTGCCTGTATGTGCTAGCTGAGCTACACTGTGTGTTTTAGCTGAGCTGCTGTGTTTGTCTGTATGTGCTAGCTGAGCTGCTCTGTGTGTTTTAGCTGAGCTGCACTGTGTTTGCCTGTATGTGCTAGCTGAGCTACACTGTGTGTTTTAGCTGAGCTACACTGTGTTGGCTTGTGTGTGCTAACTGAGCTGCGCTGTGTTTGCCTGTATGTGCTAACTGAGCTGCACTGTGTGTTTTAGCTGAGCTATACTGTGTTAGCCTGTGTGTGCTAGCTGAGCTGCGCTGTGTTAGCCTGTGTGTGCTAGCTGAGCTATGCTGTATTAGCCTGTGAACGCTAGGTGAGCTGTGCTATGTTAGCTTGTCAGTGCTAGCTGAGCTGCACTGTGTATGCTTGTGAGTGCTACCTGGGTTAGGCATTTGTCATGCCTGTGTTGAAATCTCTGGGTATCCAGCTCACCTGCTGCCACCCTGTTATGCTGTCAGAGCCTGTCAGCCTGTCGCATATGGAGCTGCCATATGTTTACATTCTTAGACTGCACCATTTCACGCTGTCCTGGATTATTCTTTGTTCAGCATTAACAACAGAAAGTAGCTAATGTTGAAGTAGCAAGGCTAGTGGGTAGGGGCAGTGTATTTACATTTATATGTATTCATTTTGCAGAAGCTTTTATCCAAACTGATGCACTGAGGAGTCTGTAAAAGTAATCCGTCCTTATCCAGGCATACATAATCACAGCCATCCAAATGCTCTCAGCTTTATTCTTTAACAAATGAAAATATTCATCATTGTTGAGTGACAAATTCATCATATTTGCACATAGTTAGAAAACTGTACCATGCATTATTTGTTGTATTTACTTGTATAAAACTATTCTTTATCGTAAGGATTATTCTTTGTCATTCTTTTTGTAAGGAAAGGGCTGGTGTTTTGGCTTACCGTGCAGAGAGCCCAAGCTGTAGGCTGGAGCACAGAGTAGCTTGCACAGGTATCATGCATCTCTGTCAATTGCATGAAAGAATGAGGCCGGAGGATTAAAAGATGAAATTTTGCTGTCTCACTGTGAGTGGAGCGTGGTCCATCGCGATTGGGGGAGGTTTTTAGCATGCCCCACCTGTGGCAGGAGACACTGATCTCAGGTCAGGGTGGTGGGATGCTGCGCGATTGGGGGAGGTTTTTAGCATGCCCCATCTGTGGCAGGAGACACTGATTTCAGGTCAGGGTGGTGGATGCTGCTGCACGATTGGGGGAGGTTTTTAGCATGCCCCACCTGTGGAGGGAGACACTGATCTCAGGTCAGGGTGGTGGGATGCTGGCTGTGCTCTTTGCTTCCTGAATCTGCGCTGATTTCTGCCCCTATTTCATATGGGAAGCTGATGTTCACTGCCAGTGGGCAGTACTAGCACAGCCCCAGTGTAGCACACAGTGTAGCACATAGCCCCAGCGTAGCACACAGTGTAACACACAGCCACAGTGTAGCACAGTGTAACACACAGCCACAGTGTAGCACACAGTGTAACACACAGCCACAGTGTAGCACATAGCCCCACGTAGCCACAGTGTAACACACAGCCACAGTGTAGCACAGTGTAACACACAGCCACAGTGTAGCACATAGCCCCAGCGTAGCACACAGTGTAACACACAGCCACAGTGTAGCACAGTGTAACACACAGCCACAGTGTAGCACACAGTGTACCACACACCACAGTGTAGCACAGTGTAACACACAGCCACAGTGTAGCACAGTGTAACACACAGCCACAGTGTAGCACACAGTGTAGCACACAGCCCAGTGTAGCACAGTGTAACACACAGCCACAGTGTAGCACAGTGTAACACACAGCCACAGTGTAGCACACAGTGTAATACACAGCTCCAGTGTAGCACAGTGTAACACACAGCCACAGTGTAGCACACAGTGTAACACACAGCTCCAGTGTAGCACAGTGTAACACACAGCCACAGTGTAGCACACAGTGTAACACACAGCCACAGTGTAGCACACAGTGTAACACACAGCCACAGTGTAGGACACAGTGTAACACACAGCTCCAGTGTAGCACACAGTGTAACACACAGCTCCAGTGTAGCACAGTGTAACACACAGCCACAGTGTAGCACACAGTGTAGCACACGGCTCCAGTGTAGCACAGCGTAGCACACAGCTCCAGTGTAGCACAGTGTAGCACACAGCTCCAGTGCAGCACAGCGTAGCACACAGCTCCAGCGTAGCACACAGTGTAACACACAGCCACAGCGTAGTATGTATATCATCTTCTGCAGGGTGTGCCGTATTTCAGGGTTGGTTTCTTACACCAATGTCTGGACAGAGCAGGATTTTGGCTGCAGTTTCTCTTATCTTTGGGGTCTTCCCACCCATTTTTCAACAGAATAATCAGTGTGTCCTCAGTAAGCTGAATGCTTGCAGGATTTAGCATGATTTTGAGCACAATAGTTTCATAAAGGAACCGCTGTACACTGTGGAAATGGCATCATTCATCTCCAGGGTCAGAAGCCGAGCACAGTTAACCCACTATGAAGCTCAGCAAATTCCTCACACCTCATTTGGCACAGTGACACTGGGCCATGTGTGAAAGGGTTATTAAAGCGGGGTCCACATCCCATGGGCTGCCCTGGTGTCCCAGCCTGCTTCCCTCAGTATGGTGTCTAATCCTACGGATTAATTGGAAAAGTAAATCCCTCAGTTCACCTGTGATGGCTGGTCTGGTGTGAAACAGCTGCCAGCCATAATAGTGTGGTGTCTGTGAATGGCGAAAGCTTTTCTGCAAGCAAATAATTATGTATTAAAAACAATACATGTTAATGATACTCCGAAAACTCATAAAAATGTTATAATTGCACGACATAATTAGAAGTATACAGATGATTTTGGGTATTCAAATGACTGCAGTAAATGGAAGTGAATCAGGTTTATTAAAAATGAATACCTCAGAGTCCCTTTTATTTAGTCTTCTCAGACAGTGCTTTAGACAGTGCTCTCATATTGTGGCAAATGCTTGTGAACATATGCTATAAAAATACAATTTGATTGATTGAAATCTACAATTTATAGTTGGACCCTCCATTATTGACAGCTTCTTACTGGTCAGTGGGATCCAGCCAATGGAATGGCTGCAACAGCCAGTGTCTGTAGTTAATTGTGCATCTTTGTTAAATCAAGAAACTGTCTGAGAACACAAGGACACACTGCCAGCTTCCCTGAAGAAATATCATCAAAGACTTCTGAGAAGGCATTTCAAAACTCCAACTTCACCAGTTTTAACTTCCATGGAGTTCATTTTCCTCCAGGTTTTGCCACTAATCTTTTCAATGTACCACATTTGAGTCACTGAGCACAGGGCTATCTGGGGTCATTGGGTGTAGCGATGGTGCATTGTGGACATTTTTCAGCTGTTATTGTATCTTGACATCTTTGTGTTCCTGTCTCAGCCAGAAATTTCATGAGTATGATTACTCAGACTGAAGACTCATCAAAGGCACAATGAGCAATACAGTGGTGGATTATGGGATATGTACAGCAGTAGTGAGAACAGTGGTGGATTATGGGATATGTACAGCAGTAGTAAGAACAGTGATGGATTATGGGATATGTACAGCACTAGTTAGTGCAGTGATGGATTATGGGATATGTACAGCACTAGTTAGTGCAGTGATGGATTATGGGATATAGCACTGTGGGATAGAAGACACATACCCATACTGCATTCAGACATGGCATACACAAAGTGTATGTACACACACGCGCACACACACGCACACACACAGTGCATACACACACGGCATACACACAGTGTATATATACACACACGTGTATACATGCACACAATGTATACATACATACTTACGGCATACACACAGTGTATACACACGTGCACACACATGGCATACACACAATGTATACACACGTGCATACACACGCGTATACTCTCACACACACACACACACACACACACATACACACACACACATTCAGAAAGCTGGTTTGCAGTAGAGCCACAGAGTTATTCACAGAGCTGCTTCCCAGGGAAAAGGTGGGCCACTCTCTTCACCTCACTGTGGATGCAGTCCAGGAGGCAGAGGCTGAAAGAAGTGCTGGGGAAAGAAAAGACCTGCTCTGAATAAAGACCAGGAGCAGTCTGTGGAGGAGCAGGGCCCCCAAACCCCTGCACCAGTGTGGAGGGGGTCAGTCTTTATGGAAAGTCACTTGCAGGAACCATTGTGTAGTGTTTCTGTTGTTCTGGGGAGCCGAGATGGTGCCGTACATTCTTGGGCCTATGTATTCAGTTCCTTGTGAAAGGTTTGCCATCCTTAGTAATGTTCTCCTCCTTCCACAGCAAGCTCAAACACACTGCATCGAGAGCAATCACACACATAAAACCATTTTCCACAAACCCTGTTTTGAGGAAGATGTGAGAGAGAAAGAAGATGGAATGACAGAAATGTGAGCATCATCTCTCTCTCTCTGCAATTCCTCTCTTCATCTCTCTCAGCACCATTGCTCTCTCTCTCTCTCTCTCTC
>JAFBMS010000698.1:0-67820 GCA_019788955.1 Albula glossodonta
TCTTTTAAAATTGTCAGTGATCTACAGAAATCTTGTAAATGTCTACAGGCTTAAAGCATTTCATATTATTAGCTGAAATAGGTCTGGTCTGGGGGAACTAACAAATGCAAATTACAAAACAGCATTTTATCTGGGCAAACAATCGATGTTACAGATGCATATTACTCATTCATTACATGAAGGCCTCTACATGTTAGTAGTACAAACTGCTTGCTTTTGGTTGTTTTGTGTGTTTTTTTATTGTTTAAGAGGCTCTACGAGTAAACTATATGTAAAAATCAATATATTTCAACAAAAATTGCAAGCTACAAATGGCAAATAAACTTGCATCTGAACACAGATGTGATTATGAACAGGCAGCAGACAGGGCAGCCCTTACCCAGGAAGGCCCCGATGTGCTGGGTGATGCCCCCGGCTTCCTTGGCAGCCACTTGGGTCTTTCTAAGGTTGTCCAGCAGGGTGGTCTTCCCATGATCCACATGGCCCATGATGGTCACCACGGGGGGGCGAGAGACCAGCATAGCTGGGTCTGGAGGAAGTCTGAAACACACACACACACATGCGTGCACACGCGCACACACACACACAATCACTGACAAGGGACACAGAATAATGCTGCATGCCAAAATCCCAAAGAGCATCATGCAGTTGTCGAGAAGTGAGCGGTCAGCTGGAAAAAAAACGAAAAGCAGTTCCACCCATAGGCCGAATACCGTGTAAGATATGTTATTCACTTCTGCATCTGGAATCAGAAAGACAACAGGATGGAACGTGGGCTTACTGTCTCTGCACGTCCTTGTTCTCGCGCACTTTGGCCTCGGTCAGTTTAGCCCACTTGTACTTCATGCCCGAGCGCTTCACTGCCTCCTTCACCCACTCTTCTGTCAGAACAGAATCCGGCTCCAGGGAGCCCAGGTCCAGAGAGGTGTTGAGCAAGGCCTCATACACGTGATCTTTGGACAGAGTCAAGCACAGGGACTACAATCATTGGCCTTAGGACTGAACTGAGAATGGGCGGGGGAAGGGGAGTGGGGGGAGGGGCGTGCAAGAAGACATTAGTTTGGGAAGCAAGTGTGAGCCCTGTGAGTCTGGGGGGGGGTTCGAGCCCTAGACATTCCATTAGCATCTGTAGATCCACGAACTGGGTGCATCCCAACTCTGTCATCCTCCGATGACATTAGCAGTATGTGATCAGCAGTGTGGAAAGAAGCAAGGGGCTTGTTGTTATGGGAACAGGAGGAGTCATATGTTTAAGGCTGCAGGAGAGGGCTGCAATGGGGGACAGTTCTGCTGGGAAAAACGTGAAAGAGAATCCCCCCGAAAAATGTAAATACATTTTCAAAAAAAAAAGGAAAAAGAATTGAGCATAGGAGCTAGAACTCACAATCTTAGGAGAGTCCAGCACTGACATCAAAACTGACAACGCTCATCAAAGGCCAGATGATGGGATAACGAGGCTTTGGGTTCACTGAATTTTTGTACCGCTAGTGTGAAATCAGCTGTTAAACATGTGTTTCTTACCTACGTCTTTCTTCATGGCTTGAGCCAGCTCTGAAACGGTCATACACTGCTTGATCTCCACTTCCTGTTTCCCTTGTTTTGGTTTTGAAGCCTTCTTAGCCCCCTTGGCCTGCTGTGGATGGAGGAATAAAGAGAAGTGGGGTATGTCTGAGACTCCAAAATTTGGACCCAGGAAGCTTCTCTCCCTATGTAAGTTTCCCATAGACGTTTTTCTACTGAGAACTTTGTAAAAACTTGAGGTCACTGAAACTTCTGTCCTACCAAGTGTCCTAACAATACAACAAAACCGTTCAACTCCTTTTGAATATAAATACAGTCAGATGTATTTTATTCCGGATATAGCTGATTACCACAAAAAGGAAAAGATGTAGGGTTATCAAACATGATATCACCTCAGATACAGAACCACTATATGGAACAGTATTTCCTTATGATATGCTGGAAAAAAGGGCAGTGAAATCCTATAAAATCAAAATAATTACACAAATAAATAGCATAGGCTGATAGAAAGGACCCAAATGTTCAGCAAGATGGTAGTCTCATGGTTGGGCCACAAACAGGTTTCATGTTTTGTAAATGCCTAGGGTTAATGGGAAATATCATGTCCCGGGTCTCCTTACATGACCCACTTCGGCTTCCTATTGAGTCCCAGAACAGTGGCTGAACCTAATGGGAACCTATTGATCCTCCCTAAAAATGAAAAAATTTTCCACGATTAACATGCATCAAACTGGAGCGAGACTGTCAGGTGCTGAACATGAACCGTTGTGGAAATTGTTTAGGTTATGGCCATCTAACAAACAAAATTAGTCTTTTTCAGGGCATATGGTCTGTGGCTCTACTCTTTTATCATGAAAATAGCACATTTCAAAGTACGGGCTTGCTTGTCCCCAATAAAGTATGAAATACTGAAACGAACATGTTGCAATGTGTCTGTTTGAATCGAATTGGATTGTGCCCTGACAGAGGTGACAAAAAGTGGGACAGAAGTGTGTTTAAATGGGTCTGTACCAAGCACACATTACGTTGTAAGTAATTTAATGGATACTGATCACCAAAATAAATATTTCACTCTATGTATGGTTGTATGATCTTAGAAAAACAAAGTAAAAATGCTATTGAATTTATTAAATGAGTGTGGCTTCAATTTCACTGGTTGTTCCATGATGAAGGATCATCATGCATAAACAAATTGGTAAGTTATGATATTAGGTGCCTTCCACATATTTTCTCCCAGTAGATGAAGCCTTACAGCAGGGGTGCCAAACTCCGGTCCTGGAGGGCCGCAGTGTTTGCAGGTTTTTGTTCTTTCCTTTCAATTGACAGCCATTTTAGGCCTTGGAAAACATGTGTTTGGAGTCTTAAGCCAACCAGTGATTTTAATTAATCAATTAAGTGCTAAAACACACCAAAAACCAGCTACCACTGCGGCCCTCCAGGACTGGAGTTTGACTTACGGAAAGAGTCTGTTTTCTTTTTGGCTGCTGTCCCTAAGACATACTAAGATTAGATTCCTAATTGGTATTACTTAGCCCAAAACAAGTATGACAGTAGTCCCTATTTCCAAAAGTGTTTCCAAGTTCTAGGTCTGTTAATCTTATGTGTCTGTTGTACTTTAAGCTGACTGGGAAGTAAGTATACAGTGTATAGACAGCAACGTTAACTCATGTTAGTTTTGAAATGGAAAGAAAAGATGAGAGACAGCGATAACCAAAGTAGAGGGATGGAATACACCAATTAAGACAGACTTTAGGATATGATGTCACATTCCAGGACCACTGTGAGGACAGCACTTAAGACGAACGTTAACTCTTACGTTCTTGGTGGCCAGGAGCCGGGTGTGCGGAGGGTTGCACTGCCGGGAGGTGGAGGAAAGAGGGAGTGGGTTGAGGCAGAACGCGCTGACCGCTCTCCTCTGGGCCAGGCGCACGCTATCGCCGCACAGCGCGTGCACCCGGGTAACAGTGGCACGAGAGCAGAGCACGCGCTCCAGCCCGAGGACGGCAGCTTTAACAGTCATCATCGCTGTGGGCAAAAACATAGTCAGTTCGCATGTACTTTGATCATTCACTGCCTGTTGTTTCTGTTCTACACTGTCGCACAAAAGAAACTACATCAGCAGTCAGCAGTGATATGTCAAGGTTTAGGTGTGCTGCAGGTGTCTCACAATTTATTCTCCCTCTTTTTTCAATCTAAGACCAAGCATCTGTATTGCGCTATATCAAATATTAATAAAGGTGCAACGATTCCAAATCACAAAGTCAGTGCCCTTACTGTCAAGTGGTTTGGGAGCTAGCTGTACCTAAATTGGTTTATTTTTGTACCTGAGCAACACTTGTACACACATCTATTTGCTTCAGCGTTCGTTTGTTTCTACATTATTTATAGAAAAATATAGCAAGGTAACGTAATACAGGCAAAGCCATTGTAGTATACTCGTATTACAAATGAGCGTAGACTGTATCATAATGGATACAGTCTATTAAAGGAGCTAATTTAGAACAACGGAAATGATCAGACTGGTCACTCACTAAATGGTAAAGTTCAGTTAAGGTAGATAAAGTAACGTTTGCTGGACAACGGTGAGCTACAATTCATGTAACCTGTTAGCTAGCTACTGCAGTTAGCTAGTAAGCTCACTGGTCAAGCTACAAAAGGCAGTCCTTGCGGGGCCATAATTGATACAAACTCACCTGGTATTTATCAGTTAAGATTATGGATATATAAGTTAATTACACGACCACATAACTTCGAAACCGTGGCATTTAAAACACTGTTTCTGTCTTACTCAACAGCCATACTGAGCTGTCATTCTGCCTGTCCATGGGCGCCGCCATGACACCAGTTCCCATAATGCACCTCGCCTTTGATAACGTTGACTTCCTGACGTCCGAAGTGTCGTTCTGCCCATAGATTCTGCCGCTGAGGTGGGAGAGAAAGCCAATCGCCATCAGGGAGTTGGGTAAAAAAAAGCAAGGCTCAAATTAAACAGTTCGCCAGATGTATCTGTTCCTTTTGGACAGTAATAGAACCAAAGTTCTTAACCAGAGCATAGTCTAGATTTGAAACCATTTTACGTTTTTCGAAATGCAAGCGTGGCTAGCACTGGACTCATGTTATAATTTAAGTGCACATTTTACAAAAATGTTAACACACATAAAGATACGTTACATAAATTGCATAAAACCTTGTGTTTTACATATTAATTTGTGTATTTTATGTTTTGGTGGTGCTTAGGCTACATCAGTGTGAAGCAGATACAGATAAAATTTAAATCAGATAAAATGTCTGAAGATGGTCATGGCGAACACTGTCCATGTAGGCAGTAACCAGCCATTTTCATTTAGAACTTTTAGACTGTTGCTTCCTGATTGGGAAACGTTTGCAGTATTTGTCTTCCAGCCTATTTATTTTTTTCCATGCTCTTCAGAACTGATACTATGCCCTTGTTTTAACAATGGGCACACTAAGCTACCAACCACATAGGTGAAGCCGACTGACAAGCCACTGTGGAAGAAAAACTGCTCCAGCCCGGGCCAAACAGCTGGGGGCCCTCACCACACTTTAATATTCCTCAGGACTTCACAACTTGTTCTTTAAACAAAAACAAAATCTACTGAGTCTGATGCGAAAAGGTTTATTGTATATTATCAGGAAACATTACACAATAAGCCAGGCTGGTCTGCGCAGAGCAGCAAATGTTCACCTAGGCAATCCACCATTCGCTCTGAGGGGTCCACCACCCCTCGTCCATCTTTATTCTTTCTCCTGTCTAAGGCCTTCCCTCGCTTACCTTAGGCCTGCCCTAGGAGGAGAACTTTGGCCCTCCTCCTTTTCTTTTTTTAGCACTAGCTTAACCCTTGGCACGAATGTTTATTGCCAATGGTCGCCATTTTATTAAAAATATACTGCCACCTAGTGTGTCTGGCAGTGAATTACACCCAAGACAGACTGACCCCTAGAGTGTCTATCAGGTTACTACATCCAGGTAATGTTGGCTTCACTATTTCTATGATTGCATTTTACCAGTATCACAACATGCATCATTATGAGTATATCTGCCTGTGTTATGTTAGTTCAAAGGTATGCTTGATCCTACAAATAATATTTCTACACCACAATACAGATGACTTATTGTACAATAATTCAAAGGCGTAACGACGCATTTTTGGAGCTCTTGTCCCCTCCAATACTGAGAACATACCAATGTGCCCCCCCCCCCCCCCCCCAATATACAGTACTTGTTATGTACTAATTTCAATTTAATTTAGTTTGTTAAGGAAAACGTAAGTATGTGACTACCACCCTCCCCCCAATTGCACACTTGGTTGCGGTTGTCTGATTTGGCAGGTCGTTCTCGTTCTGTTAAGATTTTCATGTAAAGTTAAGTTTTCTTTTAAAGTAAGTTGCTGCTAACATTTCCTACTGCTACAGCTTCGCATTAAAAGCATTTAATTGGCGAAACAGGAGTTGACTTTTTTATTATGAAGTAGTCACAGGAAATGTCATGTGTTTTTGTCAGTGAGCTTTGCACTTAATGCCATCATTCATCAAAATGTCTACAAAACAAAACAGTGGTCATTTTGGGTATTTTCTGACAGCAAATCAGTTAGAAATATTGCAGGGAGAAATAGTACAAAAAAGAAGCAGCCACAGTGAGCTGTTAGATGAAGTGGTGCAGGAGACACGCTCACTGCGGTCAAGCCAGCTGCCACTTCAGAAAACACAGTCAAGCCAGCCGCCACGTCCTGCTCAGAAAAGTATGAAAACAAGACTGTCTTTTTCCAATCACTAATTCCACTTTAGACACTTTCTAGAGGACCCCAGGTAGCTGCACACAAAGTTCCAGAGCGATTCACCGTGCAATTTCAAAATTAAGGCCCTTTGAAATCATTATGCTATAAAACATGTTCTATTTAAAAAATAACTGGGCGAAAACTATCTGTTTCCAATCACTAAATCCACTTCAGGCACATTCTAGAGGACCCCAGGTAGCTACACAGAAGATTCCAGAGTGTTTTACTATGGAATTTCAGAATAAGGGCCCTTTGAAATTATTATGCTCTAAAACAAAATGTTCTATTTAAAAATAACGAAAAGAAAACTATCTGTTTACAATCACTAATTCCACTTCAGACACATTCTAGAGGACCCCAGGTAGCTGCACAAAAAGTTCCAGTGTTTCACTGTGGAATTTCAAAACATAGGCTCATGAAATTTCATATTAACTAAGACAAGATGTTTTAGAACATTTTTTTTTAATAGAACATCACGTTTTGGTGTATAATATATTTGAAAGGCTTTTATTCAGAAAATCCACAGTGAATTGTCCTGGAAATTCCGAGCCAGTGAAATTGATTAGGCGTTTCGAACGATAAATAGCTATTTTTTTTTTAAAGCGACAGTAAACAACGTTTTGTCGACGAAGTCTTCCAAGTGGAAAAACCTTATTACCACAATAACACACGTGTACGCGTAGGCAGAAATAAAGTGGCGGCTGGCTTGGCTGTTCTTTCCGAAGTGGCAGCTGGCTTGACCGCAGTACAGGCTTCACACCTCCCAACTTCTCAATCAGGTAGCCAACTCATTTCACTGTGTACTGCTATTGGCAGACTAATGCCGTGAACAGAAAAAGACCTAATATTGCCTGACGTCTTTATTAAATTGGTAATGATTTGTTTTGCTGCCCCCAGGATTCTGTGACCTCTGGTATTAAACCGCATTTGCTGTTATCACCAGGAACTGGTACAGGAAACATCATCTCAGTATATAAGACACGCTAACGTTTCAGGTAACTGTTACTACTGTACATTGCATCTATACTGTTCTTTATACACTTACGATATAGCTAGCTAAGCATTAGACTTTTCAGTGTAAATGCTCAGCATTTTATTTTGAGACAACTCAACAAAATACAAATTAAGTTGGATTTACTTAAAAGTCCATAGCACATTTTTTGTTAAATGGAAAACCTGTCATTTGTTCAAGTACTGCATTAGTTGTCGTTCTAATCACAGTATTTACATCAACATGCTGTGGGTGTGTAATTTTTCCCCATTGGAAGCTGTCCTATTCGCTACTACTGGGAAAGGCATAATTCTAATTGTTAGGTATGAATAAAGTCAGTTAAACAGTAAGCAACTGACCAAAACAAAAAGAAGTGGAGGAGAAACCACTATTTAAGAGAAATCACAGACGATTCCTATAAATTCAAATGGTCAGTGTAGTCCTCAAAACTATGTTCTAATTGTGTGAATTTTCATATATTCTGTAAATATCACAGAATTGTGGGAAATGCGCTTTAAAAAATCTGGGGGCCCTTGCAATAATTTAATGAACGTGAAGTGATCGTGACATGTGTAGCTGGCCTTGCTGCGCCTATACGTGTTGTGTCTGCGTTGCGTTCTGGCGCAATGATGAGGAAGCACAACTGTTGGTCTCAAAACTCTTTATTACTGATTATTGGAACAGAAAGGAAAAGCTGATGGTTACATATATTTTGTAGCTCCCCGTTAGTCAGATATCATTACACAATAAATACAGCATAATAAAAGAAGTAAAACTTTACAATAAGAAAATGAATAAATGGATTACAATGTACATTGAATGTGGACATGTAGATTAAAAACATATACATACAATTTGTTTCAATACAACAGAACAATATAGACAACATAATGGAACAAGACATAAGAATCGTGCATAACAGCAAAACACTTACATTTATTTGTTTTCTCATTTCGTTTTATGATAATTCTAATTTCTAATCTGTATTTATGACAACATCTGCTTATTACAGCACCAGCTAGACTTAACCTACATAGCTAGACTGGCAACAAATGACGTAACTGGTACATTGAAGCTAGAATACCTTATCGCTACTTATAAAATTATGATATAAACTAACTGATAAACATAAAATATTGCTACAAACTTTTACATACAACACGTCTCCATACCTGATTATTGGAACAGAAAGGAAAGGCTGATGGTTACATATATTTTGTTGCTCTCCTGGTTAAAGAAACAAAAGTGACAATGAACAAAAGATACAACCGAAAGCTACATGAGTAAGACTCAAGAGTTTAATAATACGACGCTTACGTTAGCCCGCTAGCTAAATTGTTAAATAATATTTACCTCAGGAATTAATTACTGACAACAGATAAATTAGTGATATAGGGAAATAACATGAATACTCAAGTAAATAACAGGCATAGAATAGATTACAATTGAAAATTATTGTGTATTATAACTTTTTAATTACATATCAGTTGGAGAAGGACCGTTAGTCAGGCGAACGCTCTGGCTAGCCTGCGCGTTCGCGTACTTACGTAGCGCCGCTAAGTATACATGCTTACACACAGTGCCCCAAACAAGGTAAACGGTGGAGACGCATCACCCAAAGGAACAAAAGATGGAGTGATTCTGGGAAATGCATATGTCAACCTGTTACACATTCACTATGTGACAAAAAATATTTTAAATTTCATCACGCATTACACAGTACTTCGAACACTGAACAAACTACATGCCTTACAAACCCCGCCTAGGGCTCATACACACAGCAGCAAAATAAAGGCGTTGCTGAACGTCACACGCAAACAACCATGTGAAACAAAGTACAGTAAATTTTAAAATCCATTTTTGAAGACGGAGAGCTACACAAATGAGCGAGTGAAATAAGGTATTTAAATATTGTAAGTATTGTGGACTGCAACGGAGATGGGAAGAAAGTTAAAGGTGGAGGGGGAGAGGGGGAATGGGAATGTAGAGGGATAATCTCAGTTAAACGCCTAATTCAGTAACAGCTGTAACATAGATTTTAAAATGGCGTGGTCTCGTAGGTCGCAAAACCGGCCATATAGGAACTCTTGCCCTAAACAAATCTGCTATCTCGGGCTGGATGAAAAGTTTGATAAAGTTTTTAAAGTGTTGAAATCTGGACTTTAAAAATATCCGTATGGGTACCATCAGTCATTTTAAATGTAAAATAAAGTTGGACATTCGGCACGCTTTCACCTTTGGTTTGTCAGTAGGCTACATTTTAACACGAGCTGTATCTTAATAAACCAATGTTCCTGTTTGAAAGAGGACACAATCTTATCAACATAACAAAATGTCTGCTTTTAATTATGTATATAGTTTATTAGTTTAATGATTTATAGCCTGTAGTTTACGGGCGACAACGCAATCGTTCCAAAATGTTAGGGTCCGCTGTAAAAGTACACTTTCGCCGAAAGTGGGTTTGAGATTTTCTCCCTTGAAAGTCACCCAAGAGGACACTTTTTCACGTTTCCTCTGGATTACATTAATCTAAAAAGAGTCAGTTCTTAACGGGACACTCCTGGGATTTTACGACTGCAAGTTGATTTTGAATAGTTTAATGATTTCATTAATTAATGGAATTGATTGTGTGCAAAATTCAATATCTTCCCATCTGTATGAGATAGAGATATGAAGCCTGTTTTATTATTAAGGGCAACAACAAATGTGTTTCTTATTACACCACATTGATTTTGAAGAAAAAAATATATGTTAGGCTATATTTTAAGGAACATGTTTATTTAAAAAATCAAACCAGTTGTATTTTAAAAAACACAATGGATTTTTGAAAAAAAAAAAAAAAATATTTTTAATGAATATTTTAATATAGATTCAATATCTTCCAATCAAAATCAGATGGAGATCTCAAACCAAAAATATTTGAAAGAACACACAACAGAGCTCTTACTACATCCAATGCAAATCTGAACATCTATATTTTAAGGAACTTTTATTCCATACTTAACAATTCTTTTTCTATGTCAGATACATGAACAGTAAATGAAACACGAAGACATGCATCTAATGAAGAGCAGGGTCAGAGTTTGGAGTTTTGAAGGCAATGGGTAGTTGGAAACGCAGGAAGTGTTCGCCAAATGCTGTAAAAAGGGCAGAACAATTTTGCTCCTATCCCAACCTTACAGACAACACTTTATAAAATAACAAACAAGCTGTATGAGGCTGAGGTTTGGAGCATTTCTTCAGAATCCTTTGTAATGTAATTCCGGTAAATTTGGTTATAACGACTTCACCCTGTCCATAGTAATACGTCTCTGAAGTTCTTCATCTCGTGTCCTATTCATTTATGGGAAAGTAGAAGACTCTGTTCACTAGATGCCGTTGATTCTGGTGTTACATGAAAAGGGTGATGCAAAACAGTCTTCACTATTGGTTGAAAAAAATCGCCTTCAAAACTCCAAACTCTGACCCTGCTCTTCGCTAGATGCATGTAGAGAAGCCCGATATGTATCGGGGAAAAAGCATGTAAGTTGTGCATGAGGTCTGGATTCGGCCCTAAGTGTAAATATTGAGATTAAAGTGTGCATACAAGTAAGTGGCTTCATGCTGGAAAAACCTTGGCAACGTTATTGAAAACAACATCACATCAATTAATAGTAGATAAAAACATCGATTGAAAATGATTTTATGGTTTTGGAAAATACAATGATTTTGGCATGGGGAATCTAGCAAAAATGCATCTTTGTTCCAATTTGAACAGCCACAACCCCTCCCCTCCCCTCCATTGCTCCTTCTTGCATGCTGTGACACTAGAGAGCTCTGATTTCATTGGAGGGAAGTGGTGAAGGGAGCATTTTATTTTAGATTGGAATGCAGCCATACATAGAAGTCATTAAAAGGTTCTCAATTGTGAAAGTGCATTTGCACTTGTAAGCTGTGTTTTGAATTAGAGCTATATTAAGAGGATGAGGTTAACTGGAAGGTCAACCTGCATGCACTGTGAGTTAGAGCTGCTGTAAGAGGATGAGGTTAACTGGAAGCTCTGTCTCCATGTGCTGTGAGTTAGAGCTGCAGTAAGAGGATGAGGTTAAATGGAAGCTCTGTGTCCATGTGCTGTGAGTTAGAGCTGCAGTAAGAGGATGAGGTTAACTGGAAGCTCTGTCTCCATGTGCTGTGAGTTAGAGCTGTAGTAAGAGGATGAGGTTAAATGGAAGCTCTGTGTCCATGTGCAGTGAGTTAGAGCTGCAGTAAGAGGATGAGGTTAACTGGAAGCTCTGTCTCCATGTGCTGTGAGTTAGAGCGGCAGTGAGAGGATGAGGTTAACTGGAAGCTCTGTCTCCATGTGCTGTGAGTTATATCTGCATGAAGACGATGAGGATAACTGGAAGCTCTCTCTCCATGTGCTGTGAGGTATATCTGCATAAAGAGTATGAATTTAACTAGAAGTTCTGTCTCCATGTTTTGTTTACAGGGTCCAGATGAAGAGAGCAGGGTCACCTGTACCCAGCTGTATCTCAGTGAAGAGTGACTGGTCAATGGATAATCCACCTTTACTGAAAGGAGAATCCACAGCTGATTCTGGGTAATTAAACATGGCATTATTTACATGACCATTTCATTATACTTCACTTTCACTGTCTAAAGTGTGATGTAGGTGGGGCAGGAGCACAGCTGTGTGCTTAAGGGATCAACTGACATGAACTTAATATTCTCAATATTGCAGCTACACTTGCTGTTGTGAATTTGAAAATCAGTTTCTTCATTTGCTCTGTAACACAGCTGCAGTAACAACGATGAGGTTAACTGGAAGTTCTGTCTCCATGTGCTGTGAGTTAGAGCTGCAGTAACAACGATGAGGTTAACTGGAAGCTCTGTCTCCATGTGCTGTGAGTTAGAGCTGCAGTAAGAGGATGAGGTTTACTGGAAGCTCTGTCTCCATGTGCTGTGAGTTAGAGCTGTAGTAAGAGGATGAGGTTATCTGTAAGCTCTGTCTCCATGTGCTGTGAGTTAGAGCTGCAGTTAGAGGATGCGGTTAACTGGAAGCTCCGTCTCCATGTTCTTTGACTTAGAGCTGCAATAAGAGGATGAGTTTAACTGGAAGCTCTTTCTCCATGTGCTGTGAGTTAGAGCTGCAGTAAGAGGATGAGGTTAACTAGAAGCTCTGTCTCCATGTGCTGTGAGTAAGAGCTGCAGTAAGAGGATGAGGTTAACTGGAAGCTCTGTCTCCATGTGCTGAGAGTTAGAGCTGCAGTAAGAGGATGAGGTTAACTGGAAGCTCTGTCTTCATGTTTTGTTCACAGGGTCCAGATGAAGAGAGCAGGGTCACCTGTACTAAGCTGTGTCTCAGTGAAGAGTGACTGGTCAATGGATAACCCACCTTTACTGAAAGGAGAATCCACAGCTGATTCTGGGTAATTAAACATGCCATTATTTACATGACCATTTCATTATACAGGGGGTCCTCGACTTACGAACAAGTTCCGTTCCTACGGTTGTCGTAAGCCGATTTTCGACGTAAGTCGGAATTAATACCTAAATTATACCTAAGTTAACACCTTAAGTCACTCACTCTGTACACACAACCCATGAAGGACATATAAAATACAGTAATTAAATGAAACAGAAATAAAAAAGAGAACAACTTCTTATCTTTATTTCTGTGTTCGTATTTATGAAGGAAACCGCGTAGGTCAAAACTAGGTTTTTTAAATAATTTATGGAAGTGCGTTGTAACCACGAAACGTAATTTGAGACCGTCGTAACCCGATGACTCCCTGTACTTCACTTTCACTGGCGAAAGTGTGATAATGTAATAACTGATAACTGTCTCCATGTTTTGTTCACAGGGTCCAGATGAAGAGAGCAGGGTCACCTGTACCCAGCTGTATCTCAGTGAAGAGTGACTGGTCAATGGATAATCCACCTTTACTGAAAGGAGAATCCACAGCTGATTCTGGGTAATTAAACATGGCATTATTTACATGACCATTTCATTATACTTCACTTTCACTGTCTAAAGTGTGATGTAGGTGGGGCAGGAGCACAGCTGTGTGCTTAAGGGCTGTCATGGACCTGGAATGGGGCTCAAACCTCAGATCTTAGAAAGCCTTAGCTATTTTACATGACTACGAAATTTCATTCAATGCTTTATCATGTTCCAAATTGTTGACTCATCAAAAGATCGCAGTCTTGTCAAAATCTTAATTGTGTGTACACCTCTTGAACAAATGTTTTGATGTAAAACAAGCTGTGACTGTATTTGGTATTAACTAACATGAACTTATTGTTTTCAATATTGCAGCTACACTTGCTGTTGTGAATGTGAAAATCAGTTTCTTCATTTGCTCTGTAACACAGCTGCAGTAACAAGAATGAGTTTAACTGGAAGCTCTGTCTCCATTTGCTCTAGATTAGAATTGCAGTAAGAGGATGAGGTTAACTGAAAGCTCTGTGTCCATGTGCTGTGGGTTCGAGCTGCAGAAAGAGGATGAGGTAAAATTAAAGTTCTATCTCCATGTGCTGTGAGTAAGAACTGCAGTAAGAGGATGACATTAACTGGAAGCTCTGTCTCCATGTGTGGTGAGTTAGAGCTGCAGTAAGAGGATGAGTTTAACTGGAAGCTCTGTCTCCATGTGCTGTGAGTTAGAGCTGCAGAAAGAGGATGAGGTTAACTGGAAGCTCTGTCTTCATGTGCTGTGAGTTAGAGCTGCAGTAAGAGGATGAGGTTAACTGGAAGCTCTGTCTCCATGTGCTGTGAGTTAGAGCTGCAGTAAGAGGATGAGGTTATCTGTAAGCTCTGTCTCCATGTGCTGTGAGTTAGAGCTGCAGTAAGAGGATGAGGTTAAATGGAAGCTCTGTCTCCATGTGCTGTGAGTTAGAGCTGCAGTAAGAGGATGAGGGTAACTGGAAGCTCTGTGTCCTTGTGCTGTGAGTTAGAGCTGCAGTAAGAGGATGAGGTTAACTGGAAGCTCTGTTTTTTCATATTGTCCTCGTAGGGTCCGTGAGTCCTGTGAACTAAAAGAGAAGAGTCCACACGTGGTGAGATATTTTTTTTTTTCATTTTTATTTGACATAATAGCGTTATGTATTTTTTTGCACTCATCAGCTACCAGTATGCTGTTGTTGTTAAATTTGAGTACATACATTATTTGACATTATTTATTTATTTTTAGGTTAAAACAATCAATCAGACATTCAAAAACGTATATTTTGGGAGGTTTCTTTCAGCAAGGAGTAACAACAAAAATATTAGAAACAAAACAGTAAAACTGAGTAGAATATGTGATGGTTAGGGTAGCAGTGAAGTGAAGAGTCTGTAACTGTGTAAATGAAGCATGTTATTGCAGGTGGGATGAAGGAGAACTTCAGTCTGTTGCTCTTAGCCCATGGCTGCCTAAATCTGCAGCCTGAGGGGAGTGTCTCAGACTCCTCATACAGAGGATGATCTCAGATAGCATCATCTGTGCCTGATAGCAGGAGCCTACACTGACTGGCCTACAACAACTGATTGAGGGAAATAAGGTTTCCCTCAGGTGGCCAGAACTTGCTAGATCAAGGTCTTTGAATGAGGACAGCAATGGTGATTTTTGTGTATGTATTGTTTTAAAAATAATATTATTTATTTTTTTGTTTTTGTTTTGTAGTTTATTATTAATTAATTAATTTATACTGTAATGTATGGGGGGGGGGGTACTTAGAACAATAAACCGGAACTGATCCTCTGCATAGCTTGATTAGCTTATGCGTAAAGTCTTAAACAGTTTTTTAGCACTTTGGTTTGGGTTTCTAATTCATCAATTTTTCTTTTAAAGAAATCTTCCGATTTTTCTTTTCAGTCATCTTCCATCCCTCTCTTAGCCCTTTAGCCAAACTGCATGGGGTGTAATGAGTCCATAATCAGCGGCTCTCTTTTAACAAGCTTTTCCTATCACTTTATGAGCAGTAAAGTCCGAGAAACTGACCTGCAGTCATTGAGCGCCCTTGGGAATCCGGTTATGCCATTACTACAATAGTTGACTGTTTCCATAGTTTGACTATACAACAGGAAATATCACAGAGCTGCTCTGCACACGACTTCAGAAGTTTCCTAGTGATATTATTTCACCCTGGACATTGACCTGTCACAGTTCTTAAAACACAGTTCTGACAATGATCCTCACGTGTAATGTGAACTGGGATAACATTCTCCTTAAAAGGTCCTTACATTTATTAGAATACAACCATTCATGCTAACAGGCTTATTTCCTTGGTCCCCTGTCCTGTCATAGCTCTCATGCCATTCCACACTGCCTTCAGATCATATCTGTTAAATTTATGCTTGATTTTCTTTCCTTGTATTGAAGATCATCAACATCATTTCCAGAGTCCTTTATCAGTTAGCTTATCAACATCATTACCAGAGTCCCTTATCAGTTAGCTCATCAACATCATTACCAGAGTCCTTTATCAGTTAGCTCATCAACATCATTACCAGAATCCTTTATCAGTTAGCTCATCAACATCATTACCAGAATCCTTTATCAGTTAGCTCATCAACATCATTAACAGAATCCTTTATCAGTTAGCTCATCAACATCATTACCAGAGTCCTTTATCAGTTAGCTCATCAACATCATTACCAGAATCCTTTATCAGTTAGCTCATCAACATCATTACCAGAGTCCTTTATCAGTTAGCTCATCAACATCATTACCAGAGTCCTTTATCAGTTAGCTCATCAACATCATAACCAGAATCCTTTATCAGTTAGCTCATCAACATCATTACCAGAGTCCTTTATCAGTTAGCTCATCAACATCATTACCAGAATCCTTTATCAGTTAGCTCATCAACATCATTACCAGAGTCCTTTATCAGTTAGCTCATCAACATCATTACCAGAATCCTTTATCAGTTAGCTCATCAACATCATTACCAGAGTCCTTTATCAGTTAGCTCATCAACATCATTACCAGAGTCCTTTATCAGTTAGCTCATCAACATCATTACCAGAATCCTTTATCAGTTAGCTCATCAACATCATTACCAGAGTCCTTTATCAGTTAGCTCATCAACATCATTACCAGAATCCTTTATCAGTTAGCTCATCAACATCATTACCAGAGTCCTTTATCAGTTAGCTCATCAACATCATTACCAGAATCCTTTATCAGGTAGCTTATCAACATCATCACCAGAATCCTTTTACAGTATCAGCACAGTCCAAACAACCCTGCAATTCCAGAATAGCGTCCAAAACCTTCAGTCCATCAGTCCAAACCTTCACTTCTCCTAACTGGGCCTTTTCCCTCTGCAGTATTGACCTGTAAACAGGGATTAGATGAATGGGGCTGTGATCTGATGAGCCAATCAGAGGCAGTGCTGTAGATTTATAGGCCTCTTCCACAAATCTGTAGCAAAAGCCTAAAGCAGTGATGCTCATTCCAGGTCCTGTAGAGCCACAGTATATGCTAGTTTTTCCAAGTTCAGACTCAACAAACCAGGTGAGGTGAGTTAACAGTGTAATGAGCTGTGTTTTTAGTCAGTGCTGAGAAACTACAAAAACCAGCATACCTTGCAGCTCTCCAGGAACTGGAGTGAATATCACTGTTCATAGTTGGGTGGGTCATGTACCTGTACAATTTTTTCAGAGTACAGTGATTAAAGGGACTCTAGGTGACAGTGATGACAGTTTCACCTTGCACATCATTTGTGTTGGATTTGGATTTAAAAAAATTTACATCTGGGGTAATTCACAGGGCAGTCAGTAAATAACAGATGAATATGTGGAGAAACTCACAGGGCAGACAGCAAGAAACGGTTATGAATATCTGGGAAAGCTCACAGTGCAGACAGTTAATAACAGTTACAAATATCTGGAGAAACTCACAGGCCAGACAGTAAATAACAGTTCTGGATTATCAGGTCGAGATTCGAGGCTCTCTGAGAGCCATGTCTCTATGGAAACCAAGATGCACATGTCTGCATTTCTGCAGATGAGTTGTGTCTGTCTGGATGTTGTCTGTCTTTGTGATGACTTTCATTTAGTCCCGCGGAGAGTCATGGATCTTGCCTCCTAACTGGGAATGGTGGGAATTATGCAACCTCTGGGCGAGACTCAAGGCAGTCCATCCAATAAGCATGACACATAACTCTAAAGATGACAGTTATAAACAGGCTTTGTGAAACACAAAACAAAGACAGTCACTCAGAGACAATTGCCCGAAAACAACCCCAGAACCCACCTTGCAAACAAACAGCTCAAATACGTCACACACCTGCTGCTGGTCTGTACTAGCTTGGCATCCCCTTTGTGAAAAGCAGAGTAAAATAACAGGTGGTTGGCTGTGTAAAGGAGTTAGTCCAATGTTAGTATCAGTAGCATCCTTTCCAATGGTTTCAAAAGGGTGAGTGGGGCAATGAAATTATAAAACTGCTTAGTTGAGTAGCATTTGATATTGGATAACAGCACAGTCTCCCTGATACAGCCCACCTCTTCATGTGTTTATTTCAGTCTCTCTGATACAGCACACCTCTTCATGTGTTTATTTCAGTTGCTCTGATACAGCACACCTCTTCATTTGTTTATTTCAGTCTGTCTGATACAGCACACCTCTTCATGTGTTTATTTCAGTCTCTCTGACACAGCACACCTCTTCATGTGTTTATTTCAGTCTCTCTGATACAGCACACCTCTTCATGTGTTTATTTCAGTCTCTCCAACGCACTCTGAAGAAGCTGAAGAAGGAGGAGTTGAAACAGTTTCAGAGCCATCTGTGTCAGGATTACCCAGAATTCACTAAGAGACAACAGGAGGACCTTGAGGCCCTGCATGTAGTTGAGAAGATGCTGGAGACCTATGGCAGTAAGAGATCTCTGAAGATCACGCTCCACATCCTGAGGAACATGGAGCAGAGGGATCTTGCTGACTCACTGGAGAGAGATGAGCAGAAGAGTAAGAGTTTTATACATGCTTAAATTAGCCAGGTGGTTCTGATATGTCCTCAAAGTGATAGTTACCTGTATCACACAGAGTAAGAGTTATTGAGAAAAAAAAATATTTCCTCATCTCCTTTTCAAATAACCTGTTGTTTGAAACACCGAAAGACATGTGTAACACACAGGGCCCTAATGTAAACATTGAAAAAGCTCAACAATACAGATGAAAACACAGTGGCAGAATCAGTCTGGTATTTTAACAGTTTTTTAACAGTGTGACGCAGTGGTAGGGGTGGCCACTGGGCCGGGTGGTGAGTGGAAGAGACAACACAACCAAAAATTCAACAAAAAGTGCCAAAGGCTATGTATGCCCCCCCCCCCTTTTGGGGGACAAAAAAAAAACAAAATGAAGGAAACAATACAAAACAAGGTCAAATCTGAAAAACAGCAGATTTTCAGCCTCCCAGGCTGTGCTTAAATAGAAGGCCTAATTGAAGGCAAGTGCTCACAGCTGAGTTGATTAGAAATCACTCTCAGGTGAGCCTGCCTGTTAGTGATGCCTCTGCTGTTGCAGCTCCAGTTACTTCTCCAGGCAGAGGGAGGGAACCAGGAGACTGACAGCAGTATCATTTTCTGTTCACAGATTGCAGATTGTCGGAGTGCTGTGTAACACACCGTGTGACAGAGTTGTGCAGCATATACCATGTCAAACTAAAACATTTATAATCATATTTTTAATTAAAATTTATCTTAAGTTATTTTTCATACTTCTCTTTTCAGAAAAACACAAAAGAGCCCGAACGGCACTGAAAGCTGATCTGAAGAAGAAGTTTGAATGCATATTTGAAGGTTTGGTGCAGCAGGGCCACCCAACCCTCCTCAATGAGATCTATACAGAGCTCTACATCACAGAGGGGGGAGGTGGGGGGGTCAATAATGAACATGAGGTCAGACAGATTGAGGCAGCATCAAAGAGACAAACCACACAGGAGACTGCAATCCTCTGCAATGACATCTTTAAACCTTTACCTGGACAAGAGAAACACATCAGGACTGTGCTTACAAAGGGCATCGCTGGCATTGGGAAAACTGTCTCTGTGCAGAAGTTCGTTCTAGACTGGGCAGAAGGAAAAGCCAATCAGGACATTAATTTAATCTTTACTCTTCCTTTCCGAGACTTGAATTTGAAGAAGGAAAGAGAAATCAGTCTGATGCAACTTCTCCAGCACTACTTTCCACAACTGAAAGAGATTAAAAGTGTCAAACGTGATGAAGTCAAAGTTGTGTTCATCTTTGATGGTCTGGATGAGTGTCGATTTCCTCTAGATTTCCAGAACAATGAGATCTGCTGTGATGTAACAGAGTCAGCATCAGTGGACGTGCTGCTGACCAACCTCATTAAGGGGAATCTGCTTCCCTCTGCCCTTCTCTGGATCACCTCCCGACCAGCAGCAGCCAATCAGATCCCTCCTGAGTGTGTCCACCAGGTGACAGAGATACGAGGGTTCAATGACCCACAGAAGGAGGAGTACTTCAGGAAAAGAATCAGAGATCAGAAACTGGCCAGAAGAATTATCTCACACATAAAGTCATCCAGGAGTCTCTACATCATGTGTCACATTCCAGTCTTCTGCTGGATTTCTGCCACAGTTCTGGAGACATTGTTGGGTAAAGTGGGTAGCAGCAAACTCCCCAAAACTCTGACTGAAATGTACACACACTTCCTGCTCATTCAGACTAATGTGAAGAATCAGAAGTATAAGGGCACCAGTGAGAGAAACCCAAAGAAGATCTCAGCATCAGATAGAGAAATGATCCTGAAACTGGGGAAGCTGGCTTTTCTACAGCTGGAAAAGGGCAATCTGATATTCTATGAAGAGGACCTGAGAGAGAGTGGCATTGATGTCAGTGAAGCTTCAGTGTACTCTGGGGTGTGCACAGAAATCTTTAAAGAGGAGTCTGGGTTGTATCAGGAAAAAGTCTACTGCTTTGTGCATCTGAGCATGCAGGAGTATCTGGCTGCCTTGTTTGTGTTTCATTCATGTGTAAATGAAAACAGAAATGTACTCAGACAAGGAACTTACAGGAGCATTTGGCCTTCTGAGTTACACACACCAGGAACTCACAGGAGCACTGGGCCTTCTGAATTACATATACCAGGAACTCACAGAAGCACTGGGCCTTCTAAATTACACACACCAGAAACTCACAGGGGCACTGGGCCTTCTGAATTACACACACCAGGAACTCACAGGAGCACTGGGCCTTCTGAATTACATATACCAGGAACTCACAGAAGCACTTGGCCTTCTGAATTACACACACCAGAAACTCACAGGAGCACTGGGCCTTCTGAATTACATACACCAGGAACTCACAGAAGGACTTGGCCTTCTGAATTACACACACCAGAAACTCACAGGAGCACTTGGCCTTCTGAATTACACACACCAGAAACTCGCAGGAGCACTTGGCCTTCTGAATTACATACACCAGGACCTTACAGTAGCACTGGGCCTTCTGAGTTACTCACATCAGGACCTCACAGGAGCACTGGGCCATCTGAGTTACTCACACCAGAAACTCACAGGAGCACTGGGCCTTCTGAGCTACTCACACCAGGACCTCACAGGAGCACTGGGCCTTCTGAATTACACACACCAGAAACTCACAGGGGCACTTGGCCTTCTGAATTACGCACACCAGGAACTCACGGGACCACTGGGCCTTCTGAATTACATATACCAGGAACTCACAGAAGCACTTGGCCTTCTGAATTACACACACCAGAAACTCACAGGAGCACTGGGCCTTCTGAATTACATACACCAGGAACTCACAGAAGGACTTGGCCTTCTGAATTACACACACCAGGAACTCACAGAAGCACTTGGCCTTCTGAATTACACACACCAGGAACTCACAGGAGCACTGGGCCTTCTGAATTACATACACCAGGAACTCACAGAAGGACTTGGCCTTCTGAATTACACACACCAGAAACTCACAGGAGCACTTGGCCTTCTGAATTACATACACCAGGAACTCACAGGAGCACTGGGCCTTCTGAATTACACACACCAGGAACTCACAGGAGCACTGGGCCTTTTGAATTACATATACCAGGAACTCACAGAAGCACTGGGCCTTCTGAATTACACACACCAGGAACTCACAGGAGCACTGGGCCTTCTGAATTACATACACCAGGAACTCACAGAAGCACTTGGCCTTCTGAATTACACACACCAGAAACTCACAGGAGCACTTGGCCTTCTGAATTACATACACCAGGACCTTACAGTAGCACTGGGCCTTCTGAGTTACTCACACCAGAAACTCACAGGAGCACTGGGCCTTCTGAGTTACTCATACCAGCAACTCACAGGAGCACTGGGCCTTCTGAGTTACTCACACCAGGACCTCGCAGGAGCACTGGGCCATCTGAGTTACTCACACCAGAAACTCACAGGAGCACTGGGCCTTCTGAGCTACTCACACCAGGACCTCACAGGAGCACTGGGCCTTCTGAGTTACTCATACCAGGAACTCACAGGAGCACTGGGCTGTCTGAGTTACTCACACCAGGACCTTACAGGATCACTGGGCCTTCTGAGTTACTCCCACCAGGACCTTACAGGAGCACTGGGCCTTCTGAGTTACTCACACCAGGACCTTACAGGAGCACTGGGCCTTCTGAGTTACTCACACCAGGAACTCAAATGAGCACTGGGCCTTCTGAGTTACTCACACCAGGACCTTACAGGAGCACTGGGCTATCTGAGTTACTCACACCAGGACCTTACAGGATCACTGGGCTATCTGAGTTACTCACACCAGGACCTCACAGGAGCACTGGGCCTTCTGAGTTACTCACACCAGAACCTTACAGGATCACTGGGCCTTCTGAGTTACTCACACCAGGACTTTACAGGAGCACTGGGCCTTCTGAGTTACTCACACCAGGACCTTACAGGAGCACTGGGCCTTCTGAGTTACTCACACCAGGACCTCACAGGAGCACTGGGCCTTCTGAGTTACTCACACCAGGACCTCACAGGAGCACTGGGCCTTCTGAGTTACTCACACCAGGACCTCACAGGAGCACTGGGCCTTCTGCATTACTCACACCAGGACCTCACAGGAGCACTGGGCCTTCTGAGTTAGTCACACCAGGACCTTACAGGAGCACTGGGCTGTCTGAGTTACTCACACCAGGACCTCACAGGAGCACTGGGCCTTCTGAGTTACTCACACCAGGAACTCACAGGAGCACTGGGCCTTCTGAATTACATATACCAGAAACTCACAGAACCGCTTGGCCTTCTGAATTACACACACCAGAAACTCACTGGAGCACTGGGCCTTCTGAGTTACTCACACCAGAAACTCACAGGAGCACTGGGCTGTCTGAGTTACTCCCTCCAGGACCTCACAGGAGCACTGGGCCTTCTGAGTTACTCACACCAGGACCTCACAGGAGCACTGGGCCTTCTGAGTTACTCACACCAGGACCTCACAGGAGCACTGGGCCTTCTGAGTTACTCACACCAGGACCTCACAGGAGCACTGGGCCTTCTGAGTTACTCACACCAGGACCTCACAGGAGCACTGGGCTGTCTGAGTTACACACACCAGGACCTTACAGGAGCACTTGGCCTTCTGTGTTACTCCCACCAGGACCTTACAGGAGCACTGGGCCTTCTGAGTTACACACACCAGGAACTTATTGGAGCACTAGGCTGTCTGAAGTACACGGGTGTGCAGTGGATCAGGCCTTACAGAGTAAGAATGGACACCTGGACCTTTTCCTCCGATTCCTTCTGGGCCTATCACTGGATTCCACTCAGACTCTCTTTGGAGAACTGCTGACACAGACTGGAGACAGATCAAAGACCATTCAGGAAACAGTCAAGTACATCAAGCAGAAGATCAGTGAAGAGTCTTCAGCAGAGAGGACCATCAATCTGTTCCACTGCCTGAATGAACTGAATGACAACTCTCTAGTGGAGGAAATCCAGACTTCCCTGAAATCAGGAAGACTTTCTGATAAAGAGCTGGAAACACACCAATGCTCAGCTCTGGCCTTTGTGTTACTGATGTCAGAGGAGGTCCTGGATGAGTTTGACTTGAAGACGTACAACACATCAGCAGCAGGTCAGCAGAGACTGATGCCAGCAGTGAGGAACTGCAGGAAGGCAATGTGAGTACTGTGATGTCATTTATAATGCAGATGATTGATAGGGATATTTTAATCAATTGTTTTGTGTGAGAATATCTTGCCATGAGCAAAATGTAGCAGCACCATTAACAGAAGCCTCTTGACATCTTCAGAAACTTTTCATGAACAGTTTTAAAGTACTATTTTCTGTTCGGAAGGGCCTGAAAACTCCTAGGTGTATGTATGAAAATCATATCAAAAACTGTATATGACAATTTCATCTATAGTAAATACATTTTTATTCTGCCAATATTTGTTCCTCAATCTCACTGTAACTGTTGGCCTCTCCTACCTTTACAACATCATCTGTGAATTTGTGCTGCAGGGGTTGGAATTCAGAGGGGAGACCCGCCCTGCTAAACTCCAAATACATCATGCTGGTCACTCTCTCCTCTGTGTGGGGAGGATGTTTTTCTGTCCGCCGCCCCCTGCTGGGTGCCCAGTGTCCCTCACAGCTGCTTTGTCGGCTCCTCACCACCAGTCTATCTCTCATTCTCTTAAAAGTAGTCTTAGTCATTTCAGAAATGATCTCTATACATATGATGCCTGGGGAATTGAGTCCCACACTAGGGTTACATATTTTATTACAATTTTACTTCCGCTGAAACACAGAATATACTGATTTCAGCTCACACAGCTGTATATGGTTAGTTTAAGTCCAGATGTAAAGAAAGTCCAGGTGTGGAGGTTTAACACTTTTCTGTAGCTGAATGAAAAGTTTCTTGGGGCCTCCGGGTGGGTCATGCTGTTGAGGTGTTCATTCGGGAAGCAAAGTGTGAGCCCTGTAATCAGTCATGCCATTGCTGGCTATGGCCAGAGGTCTGCAGTGGTGAGGTAGCAATTAGCTCAGCCTCAGTGTGGAATGATAGAGAGTAAGCTGGCTGGTTCTGTTGGTCTCATTGCTCTCTAGCAGCTGCACCTGGTCACTGTGGGCACCTGCAGATGCATGAATCAAGACCCTGCTGGCCCTGTGATCCTCCAATGATATGGGCAGTGTGTGATTGGTGGTGTATGGGCAGTGTGTAAAGCCTGTGATCCTCCATTGACATGGGCAGTGTGTGATTGGTGGTGTATCAGCAGTGTGTAAAGCCTGTGATCCTCCATTGACATGGGCAGTGTGTGATTGGTGGTGTATGGGCAGTGTGTAAAGCCTGTGATCCTCCATTGACATGGGCAGTGTGTGATTGGTGGTGTATGGGCAGTGTGTAAAGCCTGTGATCCTCCATTGACATGGGCAGTGTGTGATTGGTGGTGTATGGGCAGTGTGTAAAGCCTGTGATACTCCATTGACATGGGCAGTGTGTGATTGGTGGTGTATGGGCAGTGTGTAAAGCCTGTGATCCTCCATTGACATGGGCAGTGTGTGATTGGTGGTATATCAGCAGTGTGTAAAGCCTGTGATCCTCCATTGATATGGGCAGTGTGTGATTGGTGGTGTATGGGCAGTGTGTAAAGCCTGTGATCCTCCATTGACATGGGCAGTGTGTAAAGCCTGTGATCCTCCATTGACATGGGCAGTGTGTGATTGGTGGTGTATCAGCAGTGTGTAAAGCCTGTGATCCTCCATTGACATGGGCAGTGTGTGATTGGTGGTGTATGGGCAGTGTGTAAAGCCTGTGATCCTCCATTGACATGGGCAGTGTGTGATTGGTGGTGTATCAGCAGTGTGTAAAGCCTGTGATCCTCCATTGACATGGGCAGTGTGTGATTGGTGGTGTATAGGCAGTGTGTAAAGCCTGTGATACTCCATTGACATGGGCAGTGTGTGATTGGTGGTATATCAGCAGTGTGTAAAGCCTGTGATCCTCCATTGACATGGGCAGTGTGTGATTGGTGGTGTATCAGCAGTGTGTAAAGACTGTGATCCTCCATTGACATGGGCAGTGTGTGATTGGTGGTATATCAGCAGTGTGTAAAGCCTGTGATCCTCCATTGACATGGACAGTGTTTGATTGGTGGTGTATCAGCAGTGTGTAAATCCTGTGATCCTCCATTGACATGGGCAGTGTGTGATTGGTGGTGTATGGGCAGTGTGTAAAGACTGTGATCCTCCATTGACATGGGCAGTGTTTGATTGGTGGTGTATCAGCAGTGTGTAAATCCTGTGATCCTCCATTGACATGGGCAGTGTGTAAAGCCTGTGATCCTCCATTGACATGGGCAGTGTGTGATTGGTGGTGTATGGGCAGTGTGTAAAGCCTGTGATCCTCCATTGACATGGGCAGTGTGTAAAGCCTGTGATCCTCCATTGACATGGGCAGTGTGTGATTGGTGGTGTATGGGCAGTGTGTAAAGCCTGTGATCCTCCATTGACATGGGCAGTGTGTGATTGGTGGTGTATGGGCAGTGTGTAAAGCCTGTGATCCTCCATTGACATGGGCAGTGTGTGATTGGTGGTGTATGGGCAGTGTGTAAAGCCTGTGATACTCCATTGACATGGGCAGTGTGTGATTGGTGGTGTATGGGCAGTGTGTAAAGCCTGTGATCCTCCATTGACATGGGCAGTGTGTGATTGGTGGTGTATCAGCAGTGTGTAAAGACTGTGATCCTCCATTGACATGGGCAGTATGTGATTGGTGGTGTATGGGCAGTGGCATCTTTGTGACTTAGAGAAGAGCCAAAGCACTCAGGAACAGCAAGAGCGTCCTAAATAAGGCCCCCAATGGATCCAGCTTTTTGTTTTATATTAACTCATTTCTGGTTTTATGCAAATGATTAATGCTACATTGGTTTCATTGTAAACTCTGACTATGACAGTTTTGAGGTTCAATTTTTTGAACACATACAGTATCAAAAACAACTAAACACAGTAAGACATGGCAAAAGGAGTTCTAATATAGCGATAGAATTCTTTATGAATATGTCCCCCGCCCATTTCATTAACACATACATAGCCAAAGCATTAACTTATTTTGAATCCTGATACTCATATTTTGATGATAAAGACCTTGATTAAAACAAATCAGCTGATGTGGAGTTGCATAAAATGTTGTGGCACACAGCATAAGGTTGTATATGTGTGAATTGTGTAATTCAGTTGTATGGTGCGAAAGAAATTAATTTGTGCAATATAATTTTGACAATGATAGGTCAATCATATCCTAAAATGTGGGTATTTCTACAGACCATACTAAGGGACCAAAGGCTTTCCAGGTACTGGGAAAAAACACACTGCAAAGAATTGACGAGCACTTTCCATCCAGCATATTGTGTGAGTGTGAGGAGACTGTGATACCTTTGGATCCTGAGCACACTGACCCAGAACCTGGTAAATGCTGGACTGTGATGCCAGTACAGGAGCAGGAGATGCCGGGGCTCGTTGAAGGCAGCAAAGTGAACTCAGATCAGTAGCTCAATGATATCATTAATAACCGGGTTGAGGATTTTCAGGATCACATTTTCAGCTCATGAGAAGGACATTAATCAGTTAAATCTAAAGGCATGAGTTTTTGACTTCCATACCATTTCCCAAAGTCCAGGCAGTAAGCCAAAGTTTTCTTGTGTGTTAGACCCCATACCACAAGATGTGCAACTGGTCACTGTGGAGCATGTAGTCAAACATGAAACAGAAGCAACTGTGAATGTTCTGAAATGCAGACCTGATTGTAAACAAGCTCTGAAACTGACTGATGCCTGAAAACAGGGAAAGCAGACTGTAGTGGTGTATAATGTTTGTAGCCTAGAATATTTGTGCCTTTCTGGTTCTTTGGTTTTGTTTTGATATTTTGACTGATAGTGAAGTACCACACAGTTCACATTTTGTTGTTTGGTTCTTTAACCAAAACTGTAGAACTGTTAGACTTTAGATGAGCAGGATGTCTGATTCTCAGACCTAAGGTGCTGCAGTTGGAGAGTGTGGCACAGACATCTTCCTCCATTTAGCACTATCAATACTACATTTATATGACATTATCAAGTGTTCAATTTTAACAATACAATAAATCAACACTTCTTTCAGACTCAGCAGCTGTGGTCTTACAGAGGAGTCCTGTGAAATTGTGGCCTCAGCTCTCCAGTCATCAAACTCACCCCTGAGAGAGCTGGACCTCAGCTACAATAATCTGGGAGATTCAGGAGTGAAGCTGCTCTGCGCTGGGCTGAAGAGTTCAAACTGTAAACTACAGACACTGGACCTCAGCTACAATAACCTGGGGGATTCAGGAGTGAAGCTGCTGTGTGCTGGACTGAAGAATCCAAACTGTAAACTACGGACACTGGGGTGAGTAGTCCTGTGTAATATGTGACCTGTAGCAAATAGAATTGGTGATTATGGCTCCATAAAGAAAAATACTTCATCTCTCAGTTTACTCCTCTCTCCCCCAGCCTTCCTTCTTTGTCCACATTAGTTACATCCCTCTCTTCCTACTCCTCTATCACAGCAAGGTAAAGTAGGATAAAACCCCATGAGTCATAGGGTTGCCAGCTGTGTGGTTCCTGACCAGAATTCTCTTGTGTTAAAGTTCAGTGTGAAAGTGAGATTCTGGATTGATGTGTGGTTCTCATAAGGCTGCTGCATGCTTAAAACGAGGTCCTTGAGAAAGGTGGAAAGAGTCTAAACATGTCTGAAAGGGTGTCAAATTTGGAAATTCTGTGTCAGGTAATTTTTTTAACTTTTCGACTCATGCTTTGCAACAGCCATGCCCACTTTCCACAGTGATTGGCCAGGTGCGTTTGGTGTGAAGATGGGTGGGGTTTAAAGTGGTTTGAAAATTCTGTCTGTTCATTCTTCACACTACTTCAATTGATATGTTGAGAGTTAATCATGAATATGTGTGCGTGGTCATGTCTCTGTTCTTTTCACAGACTGGATATATGTATATTTACTGTGTGTGTGTGTGTGTGTGTGTGTCTGGTTCTTGGCACAGGCTGGGGTATTTCTGGTTTAGCAATACATCTGAGTTTGTTGACCCAGAGTTGATGGAAATCTGAGATTTTCCATTCCAGAAATCAAGCTCAGATGAAATCTTGGTCAGTTACAATGGCAATTTATGGTGTGAAGCTAAAATGCTCACAGATTTACTTCTAGTAGCATGGAGTTACCCGTCAGAACACTTGCTGGGCCTGCAGTATTTAGGTAGGAGATAGTTTGTCAGACATGGCATGCACTTTTCTTGGTGATCTCATCAGCACTGAAGCTCAAACAAATCACAGAGCTTGTCTTCGGGAGAGGAAAATTTGACTCTGATTTTATCATTTCATCATTCCCCAATTATTATAACGTTACATTGTTGTGCACAATCAATAATTCATTTGCACAATATATTGCATTTGTAAAAACATTGCAAATGAACTTATCGCGATAAGCATATTGCAGTGCGTTGGAATAATTTCATTAATTAATTTATCAATAAGCCGACAACTATATGGAAATGTAGAGAGCAGAGAATAGTCACGTGCACACAATTGCTGTGTGCACGTGACTGTTGATGCAGACTCTTGGTGCAGATATGTGCACACCGATGATGTCATGCACAAGATGAGCAGAGAGCACACGAAGAACAGGAAACATGCATATTGGAAATCTCATTATTCAAGGTTTGCAATATACTTAAAAATCATTGAAATGGAATAAATACACAAATCTTTTGTTCATCATATCGTATACTACCATCACGATAATCCATGAATTAATCGCAAAGCACATTTTTCTCCATATTGTGCAACCCTAATTTGAACAACATTCTCCTGTCTTACATTTCAAACATTAAACTTAAGGGATTTTCCAACAGTTAACAACAAATTGTATAGCTTAGTACTGAACAATTAGAAGCTTTGAAACTTTGTTCATTTAAATGGCATTTGATTGTAAAATTCTGCATTCAACGATAGGGACAGGATCTGTTCAGTTGCAGTTTTCATTTACATCTTCTTTATTTCCTGCAAATAAAATTGGAATATGCTGTAATACTCCTTTCCAATATACAGTATAACTGACATCAACCACCAATGTATAAATCATTTCACCAATTTACTATTAATTTAGGTGAATGTGGAATGAATGGACAACACTTTATACAACTTGACAGTGTTATATATTTAGTTTAAACTTAACTTTCTGATTGGGTGCGAAATTTGAGTCATGAGAACTCATGCTCTTTTTATTCTGTTACTGAAATATAAATTTATAGTCCACATAAGCATACGGAATACACAAATAGATAAACAAACCTCTGTTCCTTTTTCACTCAGAGTTGATTAAACTAATTTTAATCAGCTGTTCTGGAACAGAAAACTCAGGGTTTATTCAAGTCAGAGTTCAGGGTTTGTTTAACCCCCTTTATGAAATACCCTGTGTGTGTGTTCTCTCCACAGGCTGGGTCGGTGTATATTTGTAGCGTTTGTGTTCTCTCCACAGGCTGGGTTGGTGTATATTTATATTGTGTGTGTGTTCTCTCCACAGGCTGGTTTGGTGTATATTTATAGTGTCTGTTGTTCTCTCCACAGACTGGGTTGGTGTATATTTGTAGCGTTTGTGTTCTCTCCACAGGCTGAGTTGGTGTATATTTATATTGTGTGTGTGTTCTCTCCACAGGCTGGTTTGGTGTATACTTATAGTGTCTGTTGTTCTCTCCATAGACTGGGTTGGTGTATATTTGTAGTGTTTGTGTTCTCTCCACAGGCTGGGTTGGTGTATATTTATAGTGTGTGTTTTCTCTCCACAGGCTGGATTGGTGTATATTTATAGTATGTGTTCTCTCCACAGGTTGGTGTGCTGTAATCTCACAGAGGGCTGCTGTGATGATCTGGCCTCAGTCCTGCTTTCTCCCCACTCAGGGCTGAGAGATCTGGAGCTCAGAGACAATGAGCTTCAGGATTCAGCAGTGAGAGCACTCTCTGCTGGTCTGGAGGACCCACACTGTAAACTGCAGAGACTGGGGTGAGTAACAAACACAAACCTCCTCATTCATGAAGGGCTCAAATTTGACAAAATATCCTACAGATATTAACAATGACTTAGACTAAAGCTTTCTGTACACTTTGTACAGTCAATCTGACATTGAAAAATCAAACAATTTCAGTGTTTATATGGAAATAAAATGCTAAATCATTACTTATAAAAATTACCCACTCTTAGTATTACAATATTAGCTACAATCCTTAAATTCTAGAAAACAGGAAGTAAGATGAACCAGTCAATCTCATTAAAATAATGATAATAAGGGCATACTACATCCTAGAGCCCGGCCGATTCTGGATTTTTGGGGCTGATGAAACTTTGTTGTCCTAAATTACACATTATCAACACACTGAACTTCACTGGGAATTTAATAGTTATAAATAATAAAAAATTCAAAATAAAAAAATAAAAATAGAACTACTTTAAAATAACTGCAACCATCTTTTTCTGCATTGTGTTCTGCAAAAATACATTTTCATATCGGCGCATATCGGACAACATCTTCACTGATACCAATATATCTGTGATAGGCCAATATCGGCTGATAAAATCTGCCAACAGATAAATCAATTGGACTCCATTACATCCTACCAGTTCCACAGCCCTGTTATTTTACATTCAGATTTTGTAAAGTGTATTTGACCAGAGCTGGTCTCCTTCTCTCTGCAGGCTGTCAGGCTGCCGAGTCACAGAGAGAGGCTGTGATTCTCTGGCTTCAGCTCTGCGTTCAAACCCCTCACACCTGAGAGAGCTGGATCTGAGCTACAATCACCCAGGAGACTCAGGAGTGAGAGCGCTCTCTGCTGCTAAACTGGACACACTTACACTGCTGTAAGTACAGAGAGTTTCCACACTGCACCCCATAGACACAATGCTGTAAGTACAGAGAGTTTCCACACTGCACCTCATAGACACACTGCTGTAAGTACAGAGGGTTTCCACACTGCACCTCATAGACACACTGCTGTAAGTACAGAGAGGTTCCACACTACACCTCATAGACACACTGCTGTAAGTACAGACAGTTTCCACACTGCACCTCATAGACACACTGCTGTAAGTACAGAGAGTTTCCACACTGCACCTCATAGACACACTGCTGTAAGTACAGAGAGTTTCCACACTGCACCTCATAGACACACTGCTGTAAGTACAGAAAGTTTCCACACTGTGTGTCACTCAGTCACTGTCTGTTCTGCTGTTCCCACAGTGTGGACCATGGAGGAGAGAGCAGGAACCAACCAGGACCCAGGAAATGTGAGTCTGTCAGCACTGAACACTCACTCCCTCCATTTCCTCTCCTCCCTCTCTCCATTATATTTTTTCATTACTCTTTTTTCATTCCCTCTCTGTTTCACTCTCTTTCACAGCAACATATTTCTACAGAAGTCTGTCCAAACATACAGCACTGTGTGTGTGTGTGTGTGTGTGTGTGTTTCTCATGGTCATTGGGTTCAGTTTAAGTGTTTGTTTGCAGATAGTGTTTACAAACATTCACTGAAAAATACATATAAACAGAAACACACACAAACAACCCCACATACACAAAACATACACATCAACACACAGAGGTGCACACATATACAAACATAACTGTGTTTCTGTCTTTCTCTCACACACACTCAGTCACACACACAATGAGATGCATATTCATAGTACAGGGAGTCCTTGGGTTACGACGGTCTCGAGTTACGACGTTTCGTGGTTACGACGCGCTTCCATAAATTATTTAAAAACCTTGTTTCGACCTACGCGGGTTCGTAAATACGAACACAGAAATAAAGATAAGAAATTGTTCTCTCTTTTTTTATTACTGTTTCATTTAATTACTGTATTTTATATGTCCTTCGTGTGTTGTGTGTACAGAGTGAGTGACTTAAGGTGTTAACTTATAATTTAGGTATAAATTCCGACTTACGTCGAAAATCAACTTACGACAAGTCGTAGGAACGGAACTCGTTTGTAAGTTGAGGACCCCCTGTAATTAATTTCATTGTCTCTGGTCTGCAGATGGCTGTCAGCTCACACTGGATCCAAACACAGTGAACAAGGAGCTGTTTCTGTCTGATGGGAACAGGAAGGTGACAAAAACACAGGGCAGAGAGGAGCAGCCATATCCTATACATCCAGAGAGATTTGACTGGTGGCTCCAGGTTTTGTGCAGAGAGAGTCTGTCTGGACGCTGCTGTTACTGGGAGGCTGAGTGGAGTGTGCCTGAGGGAGGATGGATTGATATAGCAGTGACATATAAAGGAATCAGCAGGAAAGGAGGAGGTGATGACTGTCGATTTGGTCGGAATGAAAACTCCTGGAGTCTAGAGTGCTCTAAATACAGGTACTCTGTGTGTCACAATAAGAATCAAACACACATATCTGACCCCCCCTCCCCCTACCGCAGAGTTGGAGTGTGTGATGATGGTGATGATGAAGGAGTGTGTGCGTACAGAGTAGGAGTGTGTGTGGACCGTCAGGCTGACACTCTGTCCTTCTACAGCGTCTCTGACTCTGACACACTGACCCTCCTGTACAGATTCCACACCAACTTCACAGGAAACACACCCCTCTGTGCTGGGTTTGGAGTGTGTGGATCAGTGTGCCTGTGCCAACTGGAGTAGAGTCACACACACTTAAACACTGTTATATACTTATATGTGACCCGACGCGAGCAAACCCTCCACATTTCGGCGACGTCAATTTTACAGGAGAGCACAAAAACCGAGGGCGGGCACTATTTTGTCAAAAATGAGATAATGGTGGATTCGAATTCCTGAACTGCTTATGTATCATCTCCCTTTTTGTTGAAACTGAAAATAACTTGTAAGTATGAAACATTTAATGAAATATCGAGGCAAGTTGGTCCTCCAAGAACTGACAAGGGACAAAATGTCATCAACTCAGCATTATATTGTACTATCAAACCAAGCGATCGCATATCATATGGTTTCGTCTTCTGATGCAGTTATGCAGCTTAAGATCTCCCGGTCACATTAGCTCTGATGTCAATTCGCAATACTAAACAATTTTGATAAAAAACGTAACTGAAATAATGCTTGATTTATGTCTGAAACCGGCGTTTTCTCTTTCTATGGTGCGTAGTTCCGCTTGCTTTTGTTCTTCTAGTGTTATAGTAAACATAGTCCTGAACGTTCATTGGTTCACACCAACAAGCCGTTTTCCAACAGTTTATAGCCAACTTGTTTGTTTACTTTTTTGGAAAAGTTTATTCGCGTGTTGCGGCCAGGAATCCTGTACAAACAAACTGCCTCATGAACGCATCTATGAGCTACGCTACATAGTAAATGCGTTGTCACAGCTGGAAAAGGACATGTTCACTGCACATCAGCACTTTTTGTTGTGCCTTTTTGTATTTTTTCATAAGCTACAGTATTGTACGTGTCATTAAAATAGTTTCTTGTTTTATAAATATATTCAGACAATAACCATGCACTTCTATTTCATGTGCCCAGACAATCACTGTAGCCCTCCGTTAGTCCTCCACCTATAAAAATGTGAAGAAATCCCCACACCACTCCCAAGAACAATGGGAAGGATTCTCAGCCATTAGTCCTCCAGCCTTTCAGATGCAATTACATCCTGGGATAGCTTTTTGATCAGAGCTGAGTAGGTGAGAATGAGAGCAATGCCACTTTGAACACACATTAATACTGTCTTTAATATAAAACAATAAGAAGAGCAACTGTTAATGTACTGAAGTCATAGAATGATTAAGAGACATGCAAAGATAGGCTGGCAATGACAAGAGTAAAAAGAAGTATCAGAATTTACCACTAAATTAATGTTTTAACTTGAATTATGTTTTTTTCATATTTTATATAAGTTTATAATTTTTTTTTCAAAACTGCAAATTCAAAACGACCTTACTAACTGATTCAATCACTATCCTAATCTAACCATTATAAGCATCAGTTCCTTTTCTAAAAGTGATTTTTGTGCTGAGAATGTATGCAAAAATGAAAAAGGCTGTTTTCTCAGAACTGCAGTTTGCAAAAGTATAATGTTCAATTGAACATTACAGCCAAAGTATTTCTTCAATCTTGGCAAGTGATACCTCATTTTGTAGCTCTGAATCTGTACTTTAGTATCATGTTATAAAATAAAAATGTGGATTTTGCGAATGTGCCCCTCAAATATGCATTCGGTCACATATACACTCTCTCTCACACTCACACACACACTCTTACATTACATTCAAACATACACACCCAGTCTTATACACTAAAAAAAAGCATTTAAGCAGGTTTACTTTAACAACTTCTTTATGATAATGATTCATGCTGTATTTCTTTTAAATATTTTTTGTATTGTAAATGTGTGTAAATATTGTAAAGGTGTAACACATGAATATGACAGGTGATGTAACACATGAATATGACAACAGTATACTAACAGTAAATGAAAGGGTAGAAGGAGGTGGAGGGGGTAAGGGGTAGGAGAGAGAGGGGTAGAGGGGGCAAAGGGTAGGAGAGAGAGGGATAGAAGGGGGTGAGGGGGAGGAGAGAGGGAGGTGGAGGGGGGGAGGGGTAGGAGAGAGGAGTAGAGGGGGTGAGGGGTAGGAGAGAGGAGTAGAGGGGGTAAGGGGTAGGAGAGAGGGGGGTAGAGGGGGAGGGGGGGGAGGAGATAGAGGTAGAGGGGGTGAGGGGTAGGAGAAGGGTAAGGGGGGAGGGGTAGGGGGGGGGGGGGGGGGGAAGGGGAGGGGGGGGTGGAGGGGGTAAGGGGTAGGAGAGACACAGTTTCCAAGTCACCAGTCTTAACCTCAGTAAAAGTTAAATCTGTTTGATCATGTCTAATCATGTCACTGTATAATCATGATTTATGTTTCATTTGAATTTCAATAAAAACAAAAAACTATATTTGACATGTATGAAAATATTGTAAAGGTGTGTGATTTTTTTTTAAATACACCATGAATATCACATCATGGAGTGTCTAAATAACAAGAGATGAGAGAGGGAGAGGGGGTAAGGGGGTTTGGCATCCCCTGGTTGGAGATATTCGGAAGCGCGCGAAGAACCACAAACTGGGGTGTGAGTGTGAGCGTATGGAAAAGCAATTGCTGGCCAGCGTCATTGTTTGTTTATTTGTTTGTAAATACACTCAGTGAATGTCACTATTGCCTTGTTTGTTGTTGTTTCTGGGAAGTCACTTTGTTACTGCTAAGATATATTTTGCGATGCGAATGAGTGATAATTTAGTTTTAACCCGTAGTTAAAATGGTAACATTCTGACCGATAGGGCAGATTGTTACAACATGACAGTTATCCAGCCTATATGCGTATCACACATGGGTCACATGACACAGATATCCAGCCTGTATCTGTGTCATGTGACCCATCTGTGATGAGTCACATGACACAGATATCCAGCCTATGTGCTCATCACAGATGGGTCACATGACACAGATATCCAGCCTACATGCTCATCACAGATTGGGTCACATGACACAGGTATCCAGCCTATGTGCTCATCACAGATGGGTCACATGACACAAGTATCCAGCCTATGTGCTTCTAATGCTTACATCTTGATCATGATGTTCTTCTTCTCCACACAAAAACATGTTAGCCATTCATTTAGAAAAAAGGGGTGGGTCGTGGGTCTTTGCTAATTGGCCTGTATCCTTTCAATACAGGACGACAAAAGATGAACCCCTTGATGCTCTACATATTTGACAAAAGTAAAGTGGCCCATCAGTTCCTAGATGTGTGAACTACAGGTGGGACAAGGTGTGGCACAGCGGAGGTCACCTTTGAAAAGATAAAAGACACTTTGCAGGAGAATGGCATTCCATGGCTTAACTGTGTTGAAAGTTCTACTGACAATACTTCTGCCAACACTGGGACACACAACTCAATTGCTTCCAGGTTTTTGAGGGGAAACTAAACTGTCCACATTCATGCTTGTCCATGTCACATTTTGCACAATGCAAAACAGGCTGGGCTGAGCTTTTTAGAAGTGGAGGCAAGCTGTGTATTTACATTTTACATGTAGGTTGTGTACTGACTATGCCTTTACCCAGAGCTTTAACTTTTGTTGTATTAAAGGTGGAAAAATTTGATAGGAGGACCTAGTTGTTGACATGGCCCTCTGCTTCAAAGGGAACACCAACCACAAAGGCTGCTTGACAGGTATGCAATTTAAGCCCATAATCACACAAACCAAACAAATCCCAACAGCATAAAAACAGAAATGTTTGCTCCATGGATATTTAATAATCATGATAATAATTTTGTCTGTGTTATGTGTAGTGAGGGCAGTTTGCTACTTCTTGTAGAACATTTGATTGGTGTACCAAGGCCTTCGGTAGAACACAAAAAGTCCATTTGATTTCAGTGACACAGTCTGTCATGTTTGACACAGAGTTCCTGCAGCATGCTTCAGTTCTCCGGTTGAGTCAGACTACATGGAGATCCTGCAGCATGCTTCTGTTCTCTGGTTGAGTCAGACTACATGGAGATCCTGCAACATGCTTCTGTTCTCTGGTTGAGTCAGACTACATGGACATCCTGCAGCATGCTTCTGTTCTCTGGTTGAGTCAGACTACATGGAGATCCTGCAGCATGCTTCTGTTCTCTGGTTGAGTCAGACTACATGGAGATCCTGCAGCATGCTTCTGTTCTCTGGTTGAGTCAGACTACATGGAGATCCTGCAGCATGCTTCTGTTCTCTGGTTGAGTCAGACTACATGGAGATCCTGTAGCATGCTTCTGTTCTCTGGTTGAGTCAGACTACATGGAGATCCTGCAGCATGCTTCTGTTCTCTGGTTGAGTCAGACTACATGGACATCCTGCAGCATGCTTCTGTTCTCCGGTTGAGTCAGACTACATGGAGATCCTGCAGCATGCTTCTGTTGTCTGGTTGAGCCAGACTACATGGAGATCCTGCAGCATGCTTCTGTTCTCTGGTTGAGCCGGACTACATAGAGATCCTGCAGCATGCTTCTGTTCTCTGGTTGAGTCAGACTACATGGAGATCCTGCAGCATGCTTCTGTTCTCTGGGTAAATCAGACTACATGGAGATCCTGCAGCATGCTTCTGTTCTCTGGTTGAGTCAGACTACATGGAGATCCTGCAACATGCTTCTGTTCTCCGGTTGAGTCAGACTATATGGAGATCCTGCAGAAAGCTTCTGTTCTCTGGTTGAGTCTTAAGTGCTATGTGACCCTGACTCTGAGGCTGTATGAGCCACTAGCCAAATATTTAAGTAAGGTCTCATATTCGTTTGATTATGATATTTATGTGGATACTACACATACATACGATTGTGGCCACCATACCAGCCTTCACCTCCTTCAGCCTCCTCCTCCTCCAGAGACAGCAATCTCCCTTATTCTTGTTGCACAATGAGGTAAAGTGAGAGGGACAGACATGCTTCTGCTATGCTACAGTTTGTGGAATTTACCATTCAGTACTAAACCTTGGATTGGGTGAGATATAATATCCTCTGAAATATTATTTTCTACATGTAAAAGATGAAATACAGCTCTGGAAAAAATTAAGAGACCACTCCAAATTTTTCTTAAATCAGCATCTCTACATGTATGGCAGCCATTCCATTCCAACACTCACACGCCTCATTCTAATTCATGAGGTACTGATTAGGTGATCACCTGAACAAAATCTTATTTAATGGGGAAAAGTGTAAAAACCACTCCTGTGGTCATAAGTATCCTCTTGCAATAGGACCAGCTGGATGGCAAAAACAGTGCTAGCAGTACCTCAAAAGTAATTAGTATCAAACAATAACTATTGACCATGCCAAAAGAGTTGAAAAGAAAGGTTTTGCTTTTGTGAAGGAGGCATTAATCAAACCATGTACAAGGTTATCCTGCTTTTCCTCAAACACATACCTATAAATAGTAAAACCAGAGAAACTGATAATTTTGCAGTGGTCTCTGTAGAGGTTCATCTTATCTACAGTACTACAGAGTCACCAGGAGCGTCATGCCTTCCCATACCATGATAAAGCAAACCACTTGCCAGGTAACTGTTTGTTCATTCAGTCAAAGATAAAAAAGCATTAAGTAGTATCATGAAACATCTGTAATTAATAATTAATATTAAGAAAAATTGGTATATCAGACCAATTGGAAAGCCAATCCATATGCAAAAGAAACAAAACCTGTATGGACTGCCGTTTTGTGTGGATTACTGTTTTGGGTTCTGAGGTAACTATCTTTAGGCATCTTTTTGTTTGGCCAACATAGGCTTTCCCACATGGGCAAATCAACATACAGACAACATTGGTGGAGTTGTAATTGATAAATTGTCAAACATACAACCTGTCCCCCTTTCGACTTATCCCTCCTACCAATCTCAGCCCTGTTGCAGCAACATTTAACCAACTTGGTGAAAAAGACCTCAACAATTCATTGAAAAATGACCAAGGACCCAAATATTACAAGATCTCCTTGGAAGTTTTGGGAATCTTCTCCCGCTGTGGAACCAAGCCGGGACCAGCGAGATAACACACCGATGAACACTTCCAAATGAAAAAGATTGTATTACGATGCGCAAAGGGAGACTCGCGAGGGCGCATGCGACGATGCGTTCTGATGGAATCTCAACATGATAATCAGAAGTGAGGGTTTATGTACATTGTCCGAGGTGTAACAATTGCCTGGTGTGAACTTTACCAGTAGAGGGTATAAATTGCACCCAGATTCCCAGAGACACCCATTTGGTCGCCTACTGGGGACAGTCCTTTGATCTGCTGCTGCTGTGTATCCCTATAGGAAATGATTGAACCCTGTATGTGGCCAGCTGTCCCTAAGAATGGGAGGGCTGCTGCAGAGAGTGTGTGTGAGAAAGTGTCCCGAGAATGGGGTTAAAGAAAGAAGCTATTTAATCAGAAGAAAATGACCAATAAATGTTATAATAAATCTCAGCCTTAGTCATTCAAACCTATCAGAAGAAAGAAGAGCCCTGCAAGAGCTAAAATCCAATAAGCACATTACCATGTTTTTGGTCTGATTCTCAGAAAAGCTATGCTTTTTTCCATTGAATGATTAAATATACAAACATTAATCCCACCAAGATTTACCCTGAACCACCCACATAAAAGAAACATAACATCACAGTCTATAAGGAAAAAGTTCAGTTTCAGCTGGCTGAACGGTAAAATGTCCCCATTCTTCACAATTTGGCTCCAATATTTTGTTATTGCCGCACACTATTTAAAAGTATTTTTAAACGCAGCAGTGGGTGGGATGGGTGAAAGGGTTTTCCCATAATGGACATAAGGGTGAATCAAATCCATTAATGTCACATTGCTTGTGATTTCATGTGGCCACATCACATGAGAAACTAACAAGGGAATTCTGAATATTTCTGTTGGATGGTACCACAGAGAAGCCAAAGATATATGCTTATTCTTTTCAGTCACATTTCTATTTCTCTTCCAGCCACATCCAGCTGCCTATCTCCTGATGCCTTCTGTATGCCCAGCACAGGGGATATTTACCAATAAAAGACAAATAATAAGTACACAAATCTGGTATCGCCAAGCCCTCCAAGTTTATGGGCATACTAGGTTTTTTTTAAAGTCTGAGTTCTTTATCTTTCCAAAGGAACGTTGTAAACAGCTTATTTATTATCTTAAACTCTTTTTCATGAGTTTAGGGCCATTTGAGTCAAAAACCTTATCAATAGGGGAAATTATATTAATCACAAGATACTTCATTCCCATTTTTCCATACAGTATGAGGTGCAGATCGATAGGTTGAAGAAGTTATTGGATGTAGGTTCATTTGGGTCAGACAGTGTTAACAGAACATAATCTGCATATAAACTCATTTAAAAGTCATCCTCTCATTAGCTTGAATAGCTCAGGCAAGAGGTTCTAATGCTAAAATAAAAATAAGAGGTGAAACAGCACATTTCTGTCTAGTGGACCAGAAAACCTGACAATATGAGGATACAATCCCATTGGTTTTAACACAAGCAAATGGTTTATGATAGGGTGCCCTAATCCATTTCATACAGGTTGGTCCAAAACCAATTTTGGATAATGTGCAAAAATAGATAGGGCCACTCTATCCTATCAAATGCTCTTTCAGCATCCAGTGATGTGATTACTGCTGGATACTGCAGGGAAAGTGGTCTTGGGCATTACCTGAAGGAGTCTTCTTATATTACTGAGGCAAGGCAGCCTTTATCAAATCCTGCTTGGTCCAGGTGAATCAGGGAGGGGACGACATTCTCCAGGCGTAATGCAAGTATTGTGGCAAAAAAAGGTATGTTGAAAAGGTTCTCTCAGCTTTCAGGGATTTTTATCACCTCTCTGGACTCGATTTCATTCATTCATTCCGAAGGTGTTGACAGGTCCGGACATTCCCGATTGGACTCTTAAGGGAAAGGTCCAAAGATTTTATATGTGGTGTGAAAGGCTGGCTATACTGTTTGCATATCTAACACAGTAAATGCCTACTTCATATATGCTGCAGTTTTGAATTATTTTCACTCAACTCAATGTTATCACTCTGTTTTCATGAGTTCAATGAGAAAGTGTTCAAAGATCTTTCTCCAATTCCCACAGCCTACAAGCAATTTATTTTAATGTGACCATAAAAGAAATGGGGTAATTTCAAAAAGAACGAAATGGAGAAACATTTTAATTCAGCACCCGGTGTAGCAGGAATCATTGATTCTTTTTCTTTAAAATACACTCTTATGAATGTATGTAGAGATTTTCTTTTCTGTTATGAACATTGTGTTTATGTACATTTAAATGTGTAAAGATATGATGATCATACAATTTTGTAACAGCACTGTTAAATCACTATCCGTGTCATTTATATGTATCTGTGTCTGTGTGGGTATGATAGCCCCTCCCCCAAGAGGCGAAACTAACTGCAGGACACAAAAACTGACCTGAAGACTGAACACTGGAGAACCAAAATGCAGGACTTGAATATACAGACATAACAAAACACAGGTGAAAATAACAAGTGACAGGTGAGACGAATACACAGAGCAGGGTAGGAATATTCAATGAGCATGAAAGTCTCTGGGAGAGTGAGAGCTATGTCTCCCTCTGGTGGCCAATGATGGAAAAGACCGCAATCATGGTTGTTTCTTTTGGGAAAATTTACATTGATTAGGATGTTTTAGCCAGGCATAAATATCTCAGTCTGTGCTGGTGAAATCAAGCAGTGTTCCTGTTCTGGCATTCAGATCCTCACAGAGAAGCACACTTCCCTGGGCCTGAACATGGCTTGCTTCTTTATGGAGGTTATGGAAGACCTCTACAGAGAAGTATGGGGATTCAGGAATATCTACTGTACAGAGATAAATATCATTTTGTGTATAGAGTAATTCTTTTTCAATTTTTAACCAAATAAAATATTTGCTTTTTTGGACTGGTTCAGTTTGACTTTGTAATTTAGATTTGTACCAAAATATTAGCCCCCCCAAGCCCCTGCCTTGAGCAACAGTGCACCCATCTATCTGCAACTCCCATTTGTGGGTACAATAATTTAACTGTAGTCTGTCGGGACAGTGAGTGCCCATGTCCTCTGTATACCATGTCTCTTGTTGAACAATAATATGTATTCTTATTACATTTTCTTTGAACTCCTGAGATTGGCGCTTTAAACCTAAAACCAAAGTGTTAAGGCCCTGGATATTCCACATGCTGATTGAGAAAGCTTTCATGTCCAACATTTACAATTGTGACATAACTGTGTTAAGAATGAGGCAAACAACAGAACAAATAATCGTTAATGTTTTGAATTACTGATCAGGGTATCCATCTAGTTTTATAACTGTAGGATAAATATATTACAAAAAAAGATGAGAACAATATCAAGAAGAACAAAATCTGAACATTATTAGGGAGTTGTCTATTGTATTTCCAGTTGTTTAGATGTTCCTGAGGAGCTGTGTTATTTCACCCATGTTCTCAGTTTCCTTTCAGCCCTTAAGGGTGCCTGCCTTTCTGTGAGTTCTGCTGTGGAGCAAGTGTGGAAGTGGCCTGGGTCTGGGCTGGCTTGTTTGGAGGAGGTGATGTCCTTGGATGGGGTGGTGAACCCAAAGGGGTTGGGTTGAGTGGGGCGGATGAAGTCTGTATCCCGGCGCTTTATTGGTTTTGATGAGTCCTGGGTGGAGTCTGTGATGGGATGGGATGGGGCAGATAAGTTCTGCTGCATCCTGCTTGTGACTCTCCTGTTGTTCTGTGAGTGCCCTGGGTGTCTGCCAAGCGCCATATGTTTAAGAGATTTGGCAAACTCCCTGACTGTTCCTTTGTTCAGGTGCCCATGGTCATACAGGTGTTGGAGTCCAGTGGTAAGATGGTGTACCAGGTGCGCGATGGGCAAAAGAGCACAGCCCCAGGGTATTTCAGCATTGACTCGCTGTATGGTTTGGGGGTGAAAGTCCTTATGAGGCAATAGGGTGGAAATGGTGATTTTTGAGTTGGAGAAGGACTCTCTGGCCCTCTCAGCCACTCTCCAGACCAGACCTCCCCACTCTCTCCTGCTCAGGCCTCTGGTCATTTGTGCCTATGTGAATAATGATGTAGCTGGGGGGCCAAAATCAGGCTGGGACAAAATCTGGAATGAATCTTTTGTTCCAGGACACCATACTTTTTGGCCTGAGGAAAGCTGGTCCTCACGAATGGATTTTCCATTGGAGTCAATTAAAATGGCCTGCCCCTTACCCCCTCTACCCCTCTCTCTCATACTCCTTACCCCATCTACCCCTCTCTCTCCTACTCCTTACCCCTCTACCCCTCTCTCCTACCCCTTACCCCTCTAACCCTCCTCTCCTACCCCCTACCCCCTCCCCCTCCTCCTCCTACCCCTTAACCCCCTCTACCCCCTCTCTCTCCTACCCTTACCCCCCTCTACCCACTCCCTCTCCTAACCCCTTAACCCCCTCTACCCTCTCTCTCATAACCCCCTACCCCCCTCTCTACCCCTCTTACCCCCTACCCCCTCTCCCCCCTCTCCCTCCTCAAACCCCCCCCTTACCCCCCCTCTACCTCCTACCCACCCCTCCCCCTCAACCCCCTCTCTCTACTAACCTACCCCCCCCCCCCCCTCAACCCCTCTCCTCCTAACCCCCTACCCCTCCTCTACCCCTCTCTCTCCCCCCCCTCCCCCCTACCCCTCTCTCCTCCTACCCCTTACCCCCCCTCCACCCCTCTCTCTCATAAACTACCCCCTACCCCCCTCCCCCCTACCTATAATACCCCCTCTACCCCTCTACCCCTACCCCTAATACCCCTTACCCCTATACAACCCCCCTCTCTCTCATACCCCTTACCCCCTCTACCCCTCTCTCTCCTACCCCTTACCCCCTCTACCCCTCTCTCTCATACCCCTTACCCCCCTCTACCCCTCTCTCCTACCCCTTACCCCCTCTACCCCTCTCTCTCCTACCCCTTACCCCCTCTACCCCTCTCTCTCCTACTCTTACCCCCCTCTACCCCTCTCTCTCTACCCCTTACTGCTCTCTACCTCTTTCTACCCTCTCATATAATGTTAGTAAGACATTTCTGTCATATTGATGTACATATTTCTGTCATTCTGTCATATTCATGTACAATATTTACACACATTTACAATTTGTAATTTTATTTAAATTAAATACAACATGAATCATCCTTATACAAGAGTAGGTAAATTGAACCTGCTAAAAGGCTTGCTTTCATTTATATTTATGACTTGGTGTGAATGTTTGAATGTAAAGTGAAACTGTGTGTTTTTCGTTTGCAAGTGTGTGTCCATGAGAGAGTGCGAGAGATCACGAGACTACTGTATGACGAGATGTGTGTAAAGGTGGGTGTGTACGTGTGAGTGTAAATGTGTATTTTGTTTGGAAATGTGAGAATGTGTGTCTGCGAGAGGCAGTGTGTGTGTTCATGTTTGCGAATACATATTAAAGTGTATTGCTGGTATATGAGTGTGAGTGTTTCTGTATGTGTGTGTATCTGGTCAGAGTGTGTTTTTATGTTTGATTGTATGAGCTAGAGTGATTCTGTGTCACAAGGAAAGTGTGTGTGACTAATCCAGGGACACTGAGGAGTTAAATCCATACACCGTAAACCCAGCACAGAGGGGTGTGTTTCCTGTGAAGTGGTGTGGAATCTGTGCAGGAGGGTCATGTGTGTCAGAGTCAGAGACGCTGTAGAAGGACAGAGTGCCGGCCAGACGGTCCACACATACTCCTACTCTACGGTTGGGGAAGGGCGAACAGGTATGTGTGTGTAAATCTCATTGTGCCTGACAGAGTAAGTGTTTTTAGAGCAGAAACAAACTCCAGGCATTTTTATTTTCTCCAAAACCACACTCAGCACCCCATCCTTTCCTGCTGATTCCTTTATATGTCACTGCTATATAAATCCATCCCAGCAGAGACACACTCCACTCAGCCTCCCAGTAACAGCGTCCAGACAGACTCTCTCTGCACAAAACCTGGCGCCAGCAGTCAAATCTCTCTGGATGATCAGGATATGGCTGCTCCTTCCCCAGTGTTACCTTTCTGTCTCTCTCAGACAGAGACAGCTCTCTGTTCACTGTATTTGGATCCAGTGTGAGCTGACAGCCATCTGCAGACCAGAGACATTAATGAGATTAAATCACCTCATCATGTGCATTACTGTGTGTGTGTGTGTGTGTGAGAGAGAGAGAGAGAGAGTGTGCACCTCTGTGTGAGTGTGTGAATGTGTGTGTGCATGGTGTGTTTGTGTGATGTTTGTAAATAGTATCTGCAAACACTTAAACTAAACTCAATGACCATGAGAAACACTGCACACACACACTTCTGTATCTATGGACAGACTTCTGTGTATAGATTTGTGGCAGAGAATGAATGAAATAAGAATATGAAAATACATATGAAAGACAGCTTAAGGAGAGGAAATGGAGGGAGTGAGTTTCAGTGCTGACAGACTCACATTTCCTGGGTCCTGGTTTGTTCCTGCTCTCTCCTCCATGGTCCACACTGTAGGAACAACAGAACAGACAGTGACTGAGTGACACAGTGTGGAAACTCTCTTACAGCAGTGTGTCTATGAGGTGCAGTGTGGAAACTCTCTGTACTTACAGCAGTGTGTCTATGAGGTAAATGTGGAAACTCTCTGTACTTACAGCAGTGTGTCTATGAGGTGCAGTGTGGAAACTCTCTGTACTTACAGCAGTGTGTCTATGAGGTGCAGTGTGGAAACTATCTGTACTTACAGCAGTGTGTCTATGTGGTGCAGTGTGGAAACTCTCTATACTTACAGCAGTGTGTCTATGAGGTGCAGTGTGGAAACTCTCTGTACTTACAGCAGTGTGTCTATGAGGTGCAGTGTGGAAACTCTCTGTACTTACAGCAGTGTGTCTATGAGGTGCAGTGTGGAAACTCTCTGTACTTACAACAGAATAAGTGTGCCCAGTTTAGCAGCAGAGAGCACTCTCACTCCTGAGTCTCCTGGGTGATTGTAGCTCAGATCCAGCTCTCTCAGGTGTCAGGGGTTTGAACGCAGAGCTGAAGCCAGCAGAGAATCACAGCCTCTCTCTGTGACTCGACAGCCTGACAACCTGCAGAGAGAAGGAGACCAGCTCTGGTAAACACACCTTACAGCATCTGAATATAAAATAACGGGGCTGTGGAATCAGTAGTATACACCTTATTCAATATTTTATTTCTTATGAACACTGAAATTGTTTGGTTTTGATGGTATTGGACAAATTAGCATTTTAAAATCAATGATGCTGACTAGTCTAATGTCAGACTGACTTTACAAAGTGAAAGCTTTAGTCTAAGTCATAATTAACCTTAGTGGGATATTTAATCACATTAGAGCGATTCATGAAAGAGGGGGTTTGTGTTTGTTACTCACCCCAGTCTCTGCAGTTTACAGTGTGGGTCCTCCAGTCCAGCAGAGAGCGCTCTCACTCCTGAATCCTGCAGCTCGTTGTCTCTGAGCTCCAGATCTCTCAGCTCTGAGTGGAGAGAACGCAGGACTGAGGCCAGATCATTACAGCAGCCCTCTGTGAGATTACACCAACCCAGCCTGTGGAGAGAACACACACTCTATAAATATACACCAACCCAGCCTGTGGAGAGAACACACACTCTATAAATATACACCAACCCAGCCTGTGGAGAGAACACACACACACTATAAATATACACCACACCCAGCCGGTGGAGAGAACACACACATACACATGCACAATAAATCTACACCAATCCAGTCTGTGGAGAGAAAACATACATTATAAAATATACACCAGTCCAGCCTGTGGTGAAACACACACACACACACACACACACACACACACACACACACACACATCTGCCCTCTTTTCCCAGTTTTGATGTAAACAGACCCTACAGGTATATAAACACCACATACATTTTTCCCATCTTGCTCAGCATTTCCGACATTCAGCGTTTCCCGTATCACCTAGCTCACACTGCTTCGAAACAATGGGTATGCAACTCCATGCTTTGGATGATGACCTGTCTTGTGCTCCGAAGATCTGACAGTCCCCGCCCACTCTCCTCGGCCGACGTCTGATGCAGCTCCGCCTTTGGGGGGCCACCGCCGGACCCTGGGGCGGTCCACTGCTGTGCCTGTCTCCAGCAGAGTTTTGCTGCTATGAGTGATTCTGCAGCCCGCGCCCAGTTGCACTCTCTTCCCCCTCTCTCCCCTCATGTGCCGGCCGGGCTGGAGCAGGCAGGCTCTACCTGGCACCCTTGGCGTCAGCTATCTTGCCATTTCACGCTCCCGGGCGCCAGGCAATGAGCTTGTCTTCCCCGCTGCTGCCGTCGTCATAACTAGAGCCGGTGGGCTCCGCCAGGTGCCCTCGGTGCTTGGTGACCTGCCCCTGCACGCTCACGGGAAAACGGGCACAGCGGTCTCTCCTCCCTTCTGCTGCTGCTGGTGCCCTCGTCTTTGCACGCTCCTGAGGGCTCGGCAACGCAGCACCCCCAGACGCCACCGCCTTTGCTGGAGTCGGTGGGCCCCTCCTGGTACCTATGGTGCCAGTAGTCCTGTTATTGCATGCTCCTGGGGCAACGGCTCTGTGGCCCTCTCTCCCCCCGGCCGCCACCCTTGCTGGAGTCCGTGGGCTCCAGCCGGCGCCATTGGCACTCTATGTCCTGCCCCTGCACTCTCCTGAGGAGTCAGCTCTGTGGTTTTCTTTTCCTCCAGCTGCCCTGGTCCATCCCGGAGTCGGCGAGTTCCGGTTGGCGCACCTCGCGCCCGCCGCACCTCGTGCCCGCCGGACAGCCCGTGCGCGCTTCTGGGACCCAGGCATTGCGGACCCATTCCCCAGCTGCTACCATCCCGGCTGGAGCCAGCGGGTTCATCCAGACGCACCACGCACCCTCTGACCCACCGTCACTGGCTCCCTGTGGACCGGTTCAGCTGCCCCCAGCTCATGCTTCTACAGCCTGTCCATGGCCACTATGATGCCTCCTCCCCTGACTGTCCCTGGTTTTGAGCCCACCCCTGTGTCTGCCCACCTGCTTTTGCAGATCCTGCAAGGTGAGGACATGTGTTTAGCATCTCTGCTTTCACATTCTCCCCTTTCAGGGTTTTAGAGTGTGACGACATCACAATCGCTCTTAAGGCTCCGTCTTCCTCCTCGTTTAAAGTACTGATGTTCCCCGAATTCTGCCTGGCTTTTTCTCGCTACTCCGATGTCATCTGCTCGGTGCTCCCTCACCGTCGCAGAGAGCTGCGGATTATATGGCCATTGTGGCGGATTTGGCTATCCATTTTGGGGGTTCTCATTTACATGTCTACCATAAACTGTTTTCTGCCAAGTGTGCTGCGAAAGTCATGCAATTTAAAACAGTGATTATTGGAGGGTTTTGGATTCCGATTTGTATTGCCGGGTGTTCCTGGGGTTGAGAGCCTCAGTTTGTAGCATGTGCCAATCCACCGAACACTCCACTCGTTTATGTTCCATGGTAGCCCCCGCTACTACTGCCCCCGCTAGTTTCGTCAACACTGTCCCCACGGCTTCCGTTTCCACCATTGCCACCTAGAAAAACACCCTCGAGCTCAACGTCAGAGGGCGCCCCATTCTACTCGTTGGGGGGGAGTCTATTTGTAATAATTTTAACTGTGCCGTATGCTTCGAAAGTGGGTGTAACTTTATATGTTTGCAGCTTTTACGCCAACGCCCATGCACACACTGTTTGTCTCGTTCACCATCGCAATGCCCCTTCGGACACTGCTTGACTATTTCCCCATCTGTCAACTCCGGTTGAAACCAATCGGACTGGCCACCCGCAAATATTCCGGGGAGAAACGTGTCATTGTTGATCTTGGCCCTGCACGATAGCGTCGTCCCGAGTGTCAATAGTTAATTCCTTCTCAGGATTACTCATTGCAGTACCGTACTGTCGATGCCGCTGTTGGGCTGATATTGTCTCGGGCTCAGTGGAATTCTCCTCTCTCCCGCCTAATTCCGCGTCCTCCGTGTTGTTTGAAATGTATCCCGTGGTTGCGGCAGCTGTCCTTTGGGTGTCGGAATGGACTAAAAAGACAATCTTGATCCATTCAGAAAAGAGGGCAACTGTTGCATTAATAAATAAAGGCCGTTCACGATCCAACACTACCATGTCACTCCTCCACCGTCTCACTTGATTGTCACTATGTCATCAGTTCATTTTACGTTACAGCTTCTCGTTTTCATTTTCAGAAATTCTTCAGTTTGGCTCCGGAACCTCACAGGACCCCGAACATTTCCTCCATAGCCATGCACCAAATCACTTATTCTGTTTACAGGGCTGGCAGTCTTTGGGGGATTCCCTCTCCACGAGGACACAATGACTCCTCCCCATTTTGACTCCAAGCCCAAGTTCATTCTTTTATATTCTTTTGCAATGAACTCACTATAAATGTTATGTCATTGTCTGAGAGTTCATACTACTGAATCAAAATGTAAAGGAAAGATCAATGCATCTTGTCGAGCTTCACCGACAAAGCTCTCAACCCTAGGGGGTTAATAGACATTCTTTAATTATCACAACACAAATGTTTAATATCGCATAACATGAAAGTTTATCACGCACATTAAGGATATGCAGGCTGAAAAAAAATGTTATGGATGAAAAAAAAATATGATGAAGAAGGTGACTACGCTTTGTCTTGTCTATTCCTTCACTCAGTTTAATGTTACGGGCCAAGAACACAAGTTTGTTTACATTTTGTGACATGCGTGAGCTTCTGCTTTGTTGACAATGAATCCCACTTTAGAAAAAATCTACTCCACAGGTGCTGGGGTTGCTGGCACACAAAGAAGGTATCTCAAATGCCACAGATAGTTTAAATAGATTAGTTTTGCATGTCTGGAACTCCACTCCACTTTTTTCATGATCATTATTGGAGTTTGTTCAAGCAAATATCAGGAGAGGTAATCTTCAGATAACCCCTCTCTCAAATACTTCTATCCGTTCCAATCTGGTGTTTTCCATGCAGGTATTGAATTGCCACATACCTTCGCTCCCATCATGCTCTCTGCTTCTGGCATCCCTCCCCTTTCCATCTTCATGTCTACTTCATTTTCTTCTGTTTTTTTTTCACCTTCTCTTCTAACAGTCAAGTGGGGGGATCACTCACCCATACAATAGTGAGGCATGACACTGCCCCCCATGTACTCCAAGCCATCTATACCGACATACAACTTGCCTTTGTTCTGAACTACAAGAAAATCCATGAAGTGTAATATTTGAAATGTGAGGCAGGAGATTGTTGTTCAAATGCATTATTGATTGTACAGAACAATGTAACATTATAATCATTGGGGAATGATAAAATGAGTCTAATTTCCCTCTCATGATGACGAGCTCTGTGATTTATTTGAGCTTCAGTGCAGATGAGATCACGCACGCTATGTTCAATGAATTATCTTTCAAGTAAATCTGCTAGCGAGAATGTGAGCTTCAAAGCATAAATTGCCATAGTAACTGACCAAGAGTTAATCTGATCTTGGTTTCTGGTATGGAAAGTCTCAGATTTTTATAAACTCTGGGTCAACAAACTCAGATTAGTTACTAAAGCTGCTTTCAGAAATATCCCCTAGCCTGTGGACAGAACATAAACACACACACAATAACATTACAGTCAATAAATAAACATTATTCTAGTCTGTGTCAAGGACAGTTTTTCTTTGACAGTATTCATGATGAACTCTCAACATGTCAGCAGGAGAAGTTGTGTGAAGAATCAACAGACAGAATTTTCAAACCATTTTTTCAAACCCCGCCCATATTTACACCAAACACACCTGGTCAGTCGCTGGGAAAAGTGGGCATTGCTGATGCAATTCATGAGTTGAAAAGTTACAAAAATGCCTGACACAGAACTCCTGAATTTGACACCCTTTCATACACTTTTAGACTCTTTCCATCATTCTAATTCTATTTACTAAAGGCCACATAGTACACAGCATACTCACCCCAGTGTCTGTAGTTTACAGTTTGGACTCTTCAGTCCAGCACAGAGCAGCTTCACTCCTGAATCTCCCAGGTTACTGTAGCTGAGGTCCAGTGTCTGTAGTTTACAGTTTGGACTCTTCAGTCCAGCACAGAGCAGCTTCACTCCTGAATCTCCCAGGTTATTGTAGCTGAGGTCCAGCTCTCTCAGAGGTGAGTTTGATGACTGGAGAGCTGAGGCTACAATTTCAAAGGACTCCTCTGAAAGATCACAACTGCTGAGTCTGAGAAAATAGAGTTATTGTATGATTAATTTTATCCCTCAACAGATCATCCTCATTAATGAAGAGTTATATCTAGGAGTGTAAGATCTACACATCACACATAAATTATTTATTGCGCAGAAAAATGACAGAGAACACTCTCACAGATATGCATAGTGGAACAATAAAATATTTAATCAGAGCCTAATCTCCTTCTCCTGAAAAACCTCTACAAAATATTTGATTTTCAGTGCTGATGGGATCACCAAGACAAGTACATGCCATGTCTGACAAACTATCTCCCACCTAAATACTGCAGGCCCAGCAAGTGTTCTGACGTGTAACTCCAGATTACTTGAAGTAAATCTTCTAGCTACCAGGTAAGCTTTACATGCCATAGAAACTGACCAAGAGTTAATCTGATCGTGGTTTCTGGAATGGAAAATCTCAGATCTCCATCAACTCTGGGTCAACAAAACCCGGTTAATTTCTAAACCTGCTTTCAGAAAAACAACCCAGCCTGTGGACAAAACACACACACGCATGTTCGCACACACACACACACACACACACACACACACACACACACACACACACACAAAGTATACATCAAACCACCCTGTGGAAAGAAAAGACACACAACCACACGTAAATATACATTAGTCTGTGTGCAGGATGAGCACACACACACACACACACACACACACACACACACACGACACGCACAAAATACATTATACACCATCCCAGCATAATTCTAGTTAGGGAACAGGACATCGACTGCACTGTTGCTATGTTGAATGTTATTTTACTTTGATTTGACAGCTTTCTATATGCGGCTTAAAAAACTCTTACATCATGTGAGCTTTCATCCAAATTTCAGATATAGACCATTTCAGATCTTCTTAAAAGTTAACAGCAATGTTTATGTCTGAGTCAGCCCAGTGCAGCACAGAGCCTCTGCAATCTCCCAGCATTAATTTAAAGATTTTTGGGTGAAAGTTTTTCTTTTATTCATGATGAGCTCTCAATATGGTAGTGGAAGTTGCTGTGTAAAGAATGAACAGACAAACCACTGCTCATTTTCACACCTAAACACACCTGGCCAGTCGCTGGGGCTTAGATGTCGGCTATTTGAGTATGAAAGAAAAAAAAAATGCCTAGCGCAGAACTCCTCATTCCAATACCCCATCAGACACTTTCCACCTTTGAAGCATTCAGCAAACTTATGAAGAACACACATCACTCCAGTCTCACTTTCACAATGAACTTTAATACAAGAGAATTCTGTTCAGGAATGACCCACCTGGCAACCCTAAGACTCATGGGATTTAACATTTCTCTGTATAGAGCCATAATCACTAATACTATTAACAAAAAGTCACATAGTACACATCACTACTCACCCCAGTGTCTGTAGTTTACAGTTTGGACTCTTCAGTCCAGCACAGAGCAGCTTCACTCCTGAATCTCCCAGGTTGTTGTAGCTGAGGTCCAGTGTCTGTAGTTTACAGTTTGGACTCTTCAGTCCAGCACAGAGCAGCTTCACTCCTGAATCTCCCAGGTTATTGTAGCTGAGGTCCAGCTCTCTCAGGGGTGAGTTTGATGACTGGAGAGCTGAGGTCACAATTTCACAGGACTCCTCTGTAAGACCGCAGCTGCCTAGTCTGAAAAAAAAAAAGAGTTGGTATATGTTTTGTTAATGTTTAACACTTAATATTTTAAATTTAATATTGATTGTTCTTATTGATGAAGAGTGATATTGAGGATTATAAGATCTACAATACTCTGAGGAAGATGTCTTTGCTATAATCTCTAACTGCAACTTCAGACCTGAGAATCAGACATCCTGCTCATCTACAGTTTAACAGTTCTACAGCTATGGTTCTCACCCAAATAGTAACTTTTCCTTTATTCATTCTTGCCAGAATTGGGGCTAATGGCCCAGCTACATTTTCCATCGTCTTTTTCAGGCTAACTCTGGGCTTTAAGTCTCATTCATGGCCCTAATCATGCCCCTGAGTGGTATGGACAGCAGGGCTAAGGATGGAGCTATCAGTTCCTTTTCTAATATATGTTATTATTATTTCATCATTTAGACTGAACAGCGTGTTCTTACTCAAAGCTGTGAGAAAGTTGAACAATGAGAGAGTAAAAAAAGCAAAACTGCCACACAGGTAAATGTGTTTGTTACTCACCCCAGTCTCTGCAGTTTACAGTGTGGGTCCTCCAGTCCAGCAGAGAGCGCTCTCACTCCTGAATCCTGAAGCTCGTTGTCTCTGAGCTCCAGATCTTTCAGCTCTGTGTGGGGAGAACACAGGACTGAGGCCAGATCATCACAGCAGCCCTCTGTGAGATGACAACCACCCAGCCTGCGGAGAGAACAAACACACAATAAATATACACCAACCCAGCCTGTGGAGAGAACAGACACACTATAAATATACACAAACCCAGCCTGTGAAGAGAACACACACACAATAAATATACATCAACCCATCCTATGGAGAGAATGAGCGCACACGCAAGCACACACACAGAGCCAAGCCAAACAAAAAACATGCTGCAAGATCCACTGGCTCAAAAATTAATTTATTTTGGTGCCAATTATTAATTGGAGCCAATATCTCCCTTGCATCTCACTTTCACACTGAACTTTCACACAAGAGAATTCTGATCAGGAACCACATAGCTGGCAACCCTAAGACTCATGGGGTTTATCATTTCTCTGTATGGAGCCATAATCACCAAGAAGGAAAGCTGTGGGAGACAAGAGTAAACTGAGAGAAGGAGCTGTTTAGCATTTCTCTGTATGGATCCATAATCACTAATTCTATTTACTTAAGGTCACAAAGAGCACAGCACTACTCACCCCAGTGTCTGTAGTTTACAGTTTGGACTCTTCAGTCCAGCACAGAGCAGCTTCACTCCTGAATCCCCCAGGTTATTGTAGCTGAGGTCCAGCTCTCTCAGGGATGAGTTTGATGACTGGAGAGCTGAGGCCACAATTTCATAGGACTCCTCTGTAAGATCACAGCTGCCTAGTCTAAAAAATAGAGTTATTGCATGACTAATATTGATACTTCAATATGAAAGGCAATGCTGAGCATGCTCACTGATGAAGAGTGCTATTTATGAGCATAAGATCCACACATCACACACATTCAGTTTTCATCTGATCAACAGTGTAGCATGACTGTATTTGATACAGGTTATACATGGGGCTAATACAGTGGTTCCCAAACAAGTCTAAATGTTTTATCAGTATGTTATTTTATTTAAACTATTGTTGAAACCATTTTTAATTTCTATTTTTTTTTGATATTTTAATTGTAGCCTATATTTCTCACAGAATGTTTCCCCATCCCATCCTCCTGAACATTTTTTAATCTGAAGATGAAGGAAACAAAATGCCCTGCCACAGCAAGGGTCATCTGTATTCAGTGGCTGGATGAGCCTGTTAGCTGCACATAGCTTCTCAAATTGGAGCTGCAGGTTGGATATAGCCACTCTCAATGTTGAGCTTAGATCTGTATATTGTTTTCAGTGAAGCAATGACAGAAAAATCCATCTCAGACAGACTGGATGTGGCTAAAGAAAGTTAAATTCCCACAGCCCTCTGGCCTATTTGTAGGAACTCCTTCTCCACACCAAGTCAAAATTCACATAAATATAACCTGAAAATGTCTATATCAATCATCTGCATGATGAATAATGTAACACTACTCACTTGGCCTTCCTGCAGTTCCTCACTACTGGTACCAGTCTCTGATGACCTGCTGCTGATGTGTTGTACACTTCAAGTCAAAACGATCCAGGATCTCCTCTGACATCAGTAACACAAAGGCCAGAGCTGAGCATTGGTGTGGTTCCAGCTCTTTATCAGAAAGTCTTCCTGATCTCAGGGAAGTCTGGATTTCCTCCACTAGAGAGTTGTCATTCAGTTCATTCAGACAGTGGAACAGATTGATGGTCCTCTCTGCTGAAGACTCTTCACTGATCTTCTGCTTAATGTACTGGACTGTTTTCCTAATGCTCTCTGATCTGCTTTCCATCTGGGTCATTGGATCTGGTACAGGTGATTCTTCCTGTCTGGGTCATTGGGTCTGGTACAGGTGATGTACTTCCTGTCTGGGTCATTGGGTCTGGTACAGGTGATCCACTTCCTGTCAGGGTCAGTGGGTCTGATACAGGTGATTCTCTTCCTGTCTGAGTCATTGGGTCTGGTACAGGTGATTTGCTTCCCGTCTGGGTCATTGGGTCTGGTACAGGTGATCCTCTTCCTGTCTGGGTCATTGGGTCTGGTACAGGTGATCCACTTCCTGTCAGGGTCAGTGGGTCTGATACAGGTGATTTGCATCCTGTCTGGTTCATTCGGTCTGGTACAGGTGATTCTGTTCCTGTCTTGGTCATTGGGTCTGGTACAGGTGATTTGCTTCCTGTCTGGGTCATTGGGTCTGGTACAGGTAATGTACACCCTGTCTGGGTCATTGGGTCTGGTACAGGTGATCCACTTCCTGTCAGGGTCAGTGGGTCTGATACAGGTGATTCACTTTCTGTCTGGTTCATTCGGTCTGGTACAGATGATTCTCTTCCTGTCTGGGTCATTGGGTCTGGTACAGGTGATGTACTTCCTGTCTGGGTCACTGGGTCTGGTACTTGTGATGTACACCCTGTCTGGGTCATTGGGTCTGGTACAGGTGATTCTCTTCCTGTCTGGGTCATTGGGTCTGGTACAGGTGATTTTCTTCCTGTCTGGGTCATTGGGTCTGGTACAGGTAATGTACTTCCTGTCTGGGTCATTGGGTCTGGTACAGGTGATCCTTCCTGTCAGGGTCAGTGGGTCTGATACAGGTGATTCACTTCCTGTCTGGTTCATTCTGTCTGGTACGGGTGATTCTCTTCCTGTCTGGGTCATTGGTTCTGGTACAGATGATTCTCTTCCTGTCTGGGTCATTGGTTCTGGTACAGATGATTCTCTTCCTGTCTGGGTCATTGGGTCTGGTACAGGTGATGTACTTCCTGCCTGGGTAATTGGGTCTGGTACAGGTGATGTACTTCCTGTCTGGGTCATTGGGTCTGATACAGGTGATTACTTCTGTCTGGGTCATTGGGTCTGGTACAGGTAATGTACACCCTGTCTGGGTCATTGGGTCTGGTACAGGTGATTCTCTCCTGTCTGGGTCATTGGGTCTGGTACAGGTGATCCACTTCCTGTCTGGGTCATTGGGTCTGATACAGGTGATTTGCATCCTGTCTGGTTCATTCGGTCTGGTACAGGTGATCCACTTCCTGTCAGGGTCAGTGGGTCTGATACAGGTGATTTGCATCCTGTCTGGTTCATTCTGTCTGGTACAGGTGATTCTCTTCCTGTCTGGGTCATTGGGTCTGGTACAGGTGATGTACTTCCTGTCTGGGTCTTTGGGTCTAGTACAGGTAATATATTTGCTGTCTGTGTCAGTAGTCCTCTAAAGAGACTCTGAGTGGAGTCCAGTGAGAGGCCCAGAAGGAATCTGATGAAAAGGTCCAGGTGTCCATTCTTACTCTGTAAGGCCTGATCCACTGCACTCCTGTATAACTCAGACAGCCCTGTGCTCCTGTAAGTTTCTGGTCTGAATATATTTCTGTTCTCATTTACACATGAATGAAACACAAACAAGGCAGCCAGATACTCCTGAATGCTTAGATGCACAAAGCAGTAGACTTTCTCCTGATGCAACCCAGACTCCTCTTTAAAGATTTCTGCGCACACCCCAGAGTACACTGAAGCTTCACTGACATCAATGCCACTCTCTCTCAGGTCCTCTTCATAGAATATTAGATTGCCCTTTTCCAGCTGTGTAGAAAAGCCAGCTTCCCCAGTTTCAGGATCATTTCTGCATCTGATGCTGAGATCTTCATTGGGTTTGTCTTCTTGGTGCCATAATACTTCTGATTTTTCACATTGGTCTGAATGAGCAGAAAATGTGAGTACATTTCAGTCAGAGTTCTGGGGAGTTTGCTGCTACCCACTTTACCCAACAATGTTTTCAAAACTGTAGCAGAAATCCAGCAGAAGATTGGAACATGACACATGATGTAGAGACTCCTGGATGACTTTATGTGTGAGATAATTCTGCTTGCCAGCTTCTGATTTCTGATTCTCTTCCTGAAGTACTCCTCCTTCTGTGAGTCATTGAACCCTCGTATCTCTGTCATCTGGTGGACATACTCAGGAGGGATCTGATTGGCTGCTGCTGGTCGGGAGGTGATCCAGAGGAGGGCAGAGGGAAGCAGATTCCCCTTAATGAGGTTGGTCAGCAGCACGTCCACTGATGCTGACTCTGTTACATCACAGCAGATCTCATTGTTCTGGAAATCTAGAGGAAGTCGACACTCATCCAGACCATCAAAGATGAACACAACTTTGACTTCACCATGTTCAACACTTTTAATCTCTTTAAACTGTGGAAAGTAGTGCTGGAGAAGTTGCATCAGACTGAATTTCTGTCTTTCTTCAAGTTCAGATCTCGGAAGGGAAGAGTGAAGATGAAACTAATGCCATGATTGGCTTTTCCTTTTGCCCAATCGAGAATAAACTTCTGCACAGAGACAGGTTTCCCAATGCCAGCGATGCCCTGTGTAAGCACAGTTCTGATGTGTTTCTTTGTCCAGGTAAAGGTTTAAAGATGTCATTGCAGAGGATTGCAGTCTCCTGTGTGGTTTGTCTCTTTGATGCTGCCTCAATCTGTCTGACCTCATGTTCATTATTGACCCCCCCACCTCCCCCCTCTGTTATGTAGAGCTTTGTATAGACCTCATTTGGGTGGCCATGCTGTGCCAAACGTTTAAGCAGGCATTCAAACTTCTTCTTCAGACCAGATTTCAGGGTGTTTTCAGCTCTTGTATGTTTTTCTGAGAAAAAGAAACATGAAAAATAATTAACTAATAATTCACAATACTAATTATTATTATAAATGTTTCCCTTTGATATAGTATGTTACACAACTCTGTCACGCAGCTTATTACACACCACTCAGAAAATGAACAGAAAACGTTTCTCCTTGTTCCAGAAGACTTACCAGAAGTAAGGGAACTACAGAGTTTAATGTCTCACCATAGTGAAATGACCATGAATAAGAAGAAAACCTTTGAGATTAAGTGGACATGTATACAAAGGTAATACTAGAATTACACATATAAACCCATCATAGGAGTATAAACAATCCAGTATATCTAAACTGTTAAGCTCAATTTAGAGGAAATTCTAAACCTAGCCTGAATGGATAGTGTGTTTCTGGTCAGTTTTTTAAGGCATTGCTTCTCAGACTCTGTTTTAGGGAACCCTTGTGTGTCCTGGTGTTTGTTGCAACCACAGTTTTGTCCATGAATTGTGCTCAGCTGTTTGTACTCAGGTTTTCTAAATTAGACAGTGGATGATTTACCCTGTTAAACCATTCTGTCAGAAATAGGCCCACATTTCACATCCCAGGACTAGTAAACTGTCAGACAAGGGAATGATTTCCTTCTTTTGTCATGCTAGAAGGAAAATGGTTTCTTAAAAAAACATTTGAATTCATTAAATTACACAGACATGTGGATCTGTGGAGTCCTAATTAGTGAAAGTGTGGGCACCTGATCAGTGAAACAAAGCTATTTGTGTGAAAACAAGGAATTCAAGACAAAAACAAATGACAATGAACCAAACCTGCATTTTGTTAAAATAAACTTTAGGAATAAAATGAGAATAGAGCAATACGTGTTCAACAATCTGAATTTATCAAGTGATTGGCAGAGACAAAAACCTGCATACACGGAGCCCCAGGACTGAGTATGAGAAAAAACTGCAATAATCGTTGTCCAGTATCAAATGATCTCATGAAAGATTTAGCATTGATTAAGTCCCTCTGTACGCAGCTAGCCACCTGTCATTTTACATCTCTGGTTTTCTCAAAGGGGGCAAAGTGCCTGTAGAGACCAGCAGCAGATGTGTGTTGGGTCTGTGTTGTTTGTGTTGTCTGGGGTGTTCTGACAGTGTTGTCAACAAATTGTCTCTAAGCGACCATCATTGTTATTGTTCTGTGTCACAAAGCCTGTTTTTACAAGTCGTTTTTAAGAATTAGTTTTGTGATTATTGGATGGACTGTCTAGAACCTCGCCCAGAGGTTGCATGATTCCCATCATTCCCAGTTAGGAGGCAGGATCTTAATGAATCTTCTTAATAAAATGGACCAATCCTGACCCATCAGTGCATTTGGATCCTTTTACACTAAGGTGCAAATATAGATCACTGGGAAGAGTATTCATATTTCAATTAAATACCAAAATGCATGAGCAAGAAAGAAGGGGAAGTGTTAAGCTGAGACTGCGATGCCAAAAGCTCCACCCCCCCCCCCCCACCCTGACTGTACTGTACTGACAACATCCAGGCAAACGCAACTCATCTGCAGAAATACAGATGTGTGCATTTTTGTCATGGAGACACCTGATGATCAGTGGTTTTGTTGTGCCTGTTTGGGACAGCACTCTACAGGGTAGTGGCAAGGTGGAGGGGTCTGTATGAATATTCACAAGAGGAGGAGCAAAAACATCACTGTCAGAGAAAAGGTGTGTACAGCCCACAATGAGCTACTGTCAGCCTCTGTGGGCCCATTCTCTTTGCCCTGTGAGTTTTCCCAGGTATTCATAACTGTTATTAACTGTCCTGTGAGTTTCCCCAGATATCCATAACTGTTATTTACAGTCCGCCCTGTGAGTTTTTCCAGATATTCATAACTGTTATTTACTGTCTGCCCTGCAAGTTTTCCCAGATATTAATTACTGTTATTTACTGCCTGCCATGTGAGTGTCTCCAGATAATATTAAACTGTTGCTTGCATCTATTTTAAAGCCAGTGGAAATAATGCAATTGATAAAATGTACAAGTGAAACAAGTCAGTTGGAAGTGAGTTGGAATTGCAGGTGAAAACAAACACTACCATATACTCTGGTTCTCCAGGGCCTCATTTTAAAACTTTCTGTACTTTCGTAACTACATAGTCCAGTACACCAAAACCACCAAAGTTTTGTGTATGGAAAACATTTTTTGATTATGATTTATAAAACTTGAGTACATGACACATATTCATGTTTTCTATTCACAACTAATCCTACAGTGTGCATGCGTGATTGTGTGCAACAACCACACCCTGAATTGCCCACATTGAAGCATGTATGTTGCTCTGGAAAGCAGCAAAGAAGGAAAAAAAGAAACTTCCCAGAGTGCGAAACTGAAGCTTTAGTCTCCAAAATAAAGATTAGAAAAAATAATTTCAGGCAGCAACAGCACCAGGATAACAAATACAATAAACTTGCATGGCAGGAGGTTACCATGGCCGTCAGTTCCTTGTGTATAGGGAGCCACACGCAGATCAAGGTCAAGAAGAAATGTTCCGATATCAAGGTTGAGGCAAAGAGGTGCATTCATGCCCAACGAGCAAGTGAAGGGGCAATGGGCGGCAGTACATGGGTGCCACCGCTGAACTCTGTCGAGGAGTGGCTGGCTGTGATTATCGGAGTTGATTTTCAACAGTACTGTTCATTAATATTAATGATGCCATGAATCATGAATCATGACATGACCCTGCCATGTTCCAACACATTTTCAGAGTCATTTGTGCGTCGCAAATCAGTTGTACTTTTATTGAATGGAAATTCTTACGATTTACTTGCACATATTTATCCACTGACAGCGCTCTTATTGCAATGTGAGTGTAGTCGATTGCGTTTCTAACAGTGCCAAGGCAAGCATGATCATGTCTTTCTGTCGTCAGACATTTTAGGTCTATTTATGCAAACAAGATAAATTGATTAATAATGCACTGATTGCATTGGTAAAATATATTTATCACTTATTTATATTATTTATCATTTATAATGGTTTATAAATGAGGCCCCATGGCCTGGAATGAGCATCACTGCTTTGGACTTTTGCCACAGATCTGTGAAAGAGGCCTATAAATCTACAGCACTGCCTCTGATTGGCTCATCAGATCACAGCACCATTCATCTAATCCCTGTTTACAGGTCAATACTGCAGAGGGGAAAGGCCCAATCAGGAGAAGTGAATTATTACAAATATTACAAAGAAGCATGTGAAGGTATTTCTAATAACATCCCCTGGGTTAGGAATCTATAAAGGGCTTGTTGGAAAGAAAATACTTGGCTTATCTAAAGGGCACTGAGGGAGAAAAAGGGAAGCAGAAAACTGAGTTTACATCTGAAATCAGAAAGGCTAATATTCATGATATGAAAAGTCAATATATATAAATTTAACAGCAATGATCTAGGGGCAATGTGGGATGACATACCAGGGGACCAAGGAAAATAAGTCAGCAGTAATGGCATTAACAGTAGTGTAAGAGTGAGAGTGATTGTGTTTGCCATAATAGCAAAACTAATGACACCCACTGTACGTTTGACAATTGAGGAAGCTAGCTAATTAGCTACCGAGCTTCTTAACATACCTGGAAAAGTAGCTACTAGCTAATAGCTTAATTCGTGTATGCTATGTTGTCTAGATTAGCATGCTAGCTGGCACTAGCCAGTTTGTAAACAAGCTTGCTAACTAAGTATTGTATTGCTTTATTTTTATGGAAAAGTACAGTGGATATGTAGTTAAATAGAGTCCATGTTATTACACAGAAACGACCATCCATCATGGGCTTAGTTGGGAAATTAGTAAACTACATCAGTGACTAGTAGTAACTACAGGTAATTCAAATTAATTTCCCTGAAAATATATAGATACTACCTTGTTATTACCAATCTGTTAAATGCTACCCATGAGGTTATGGAATTTCCTCATGAACTGACTCAACAGGGAAGCATGAGGTTATGGAATTTCCTCATGAACTGAATCAACAGGGAGCCCTATCATGGACTCATTGTAGGTTTGTGTGATGCATCTGCCATTCCATGGGTCCAAATTAGCTGTGGAGGGTGCAACTTAAAACCATTTGTCATTCTGTATCTAGGTATACTAATGAATTCTGGCTTAAAGGCGAACACACGAACAATAACCCTGCGGTGATATCTCACAGCTTTCTTAACTGTGTTACAACTTTTAGGGTAGTGCCTATGAGACTGATTGTGGAATAGGGAATGGGACAACGGCTGCTTCTCAATGTGGTTCTCTTGGTCATCAGCATACAGCTGTTAAGTAGTTTTGCCAGCAGTGTTACTTTCTGAAAAGAATGATCAGTGCTAATCTTTATATCTAAATATTAGAAGGAAACTATTATTGATGTAAAATCTACCTGGCAGAACAATGATTGTTTCAGTGTTTAGTAACTATGAACGCATGCTAAAAAAGACACACTTCAAACTGCTAGAGATGCAGATACTTCGTCTAGTCAATGCCATGATCACAATAATATTCAACATTAATGATCATTACACAGAATACTAATGATTATAAACCACATATTAATTTGTTACTTAATCATGGGTGTCAGTTTGTTTTGAAAAGTGCTGGGGACGATGACAGGTTTGACACGTTCAAAGCTTTCAAAAAGTGGTGGGGACAAAATGGGACACGACAAAATGTGGTGGGGACATGTCCCCAGCATCCCCGGTATGAATGATGCGTATGTAATTAATACCCAGTCAAAAGTGATATTTGCATCGGTTTTTGGTAAATAAAACAAAACAGATAGTGGACTGTATATACTCTTTTGTTCAGTATTTTTTTATTATTATTTTTTTTTCAGTATGACTGTATGCTCATACTAATTTAGTACATTTTTGACTACAGGTGTACTATAAAATATTCTCAAATGGTTCTATTGCATTATCTCCTCCCCATTTTTTGTGAGTATTTTTATAACTTGTGTACTGTTTAAATGAGTTGTTTAATTGATATGTGTTGTGGTAGTAATTCTACAGAACCTCTCAGCTAATGTTTGCCATGTACCTAAGGTTAGCAGTTTACCACAGGTTAGCTTCCTAGCTAGGTAGTTACCACCAGCATTCATTTATTATTTTATTTTTGGTTGTAGTGTCGTTGTTATTTGGTGTTTCCCCCTCGCAACTGCGAGAATTCTGACGGTCACCTTTTAGGTCAGGGTGAAAATCACAACTGCATATGACAAAAAAAAGCAGATGCCAAAAGGGAAATAATTATTTGCTCTTCACAACCAAATATCACACAGCACAGAGCAGTGTACAATGAAACCCCACTACAACGTTGCCATGACCGCTCTACTATAGAGAGTTTTTTTGCATGAAAGTGAACAATCAAATGATTAACATTAGTAAATATTTGTGACATACAAGTGGGGTCCAAAAGTCTGAGACCACATTGATTTTTTTTTTCATTGACAAACAGAAAGTTTTAGAATTTTGAAAGACTTTTAACAAAGTTATGACATTTAAAATGAAGAACAAATATTTAAGATTCTGCACTATTTCTTGTTCAAATTTAAGCAAATTTGTGACTTTGATCATTTTAACTCCTTGTACGAAACCCCATCGTCAGACCCCATCAAACATTTATGAGAGCACCTAAGGGCCAAGACAGTTTTGGGCACTTGAAGACTATGATATAACCATGGTCCAACATGGATCATCAGGTTTTGCACAAACTTGTGGAGTCCTTGCCAGCTCCAGTGCATGCTGTCATTCAAGTAAAAGTGGGACATACCAAAAACTAAATCATTCTGATTTGAACCTCACTGGATGTTTAGGTATTTCAAAATAATTCATTTTTAATACAAAGTTTTTAATTTCAAAATAAAATCTGTGTGAAACTGAACGGCAGTGTTTATAACTGTGTCAGAGTGCAACCCACAAGTTCAGTTGTGTTAGTAGTGGTAATCTAATTTTGCTAACTTTGTTTTTTCCTTTCTTCAACAGGTCTTTTACACGGTTATAGTCCATGCTTTTGTTTGTCAGGATACTGCAAGGACTCAATTACAGACAGATGTGAAATAAACTGAAGTTTATCGCAGCCAACAATCACAGTCCACTTAACCAGAATCAGGGTCAAAAAACAGGCAGAGGTCAAAACCAGAGAGACTCGGCAGAGGTACAAAAACACAATCCAAAAAGCAAAAGGGAGAAACTAGTGGAAGTCACAAACCGGAAAAACACAGCAAACAGGCAGAGTCAGGATCCAAAAAAGAACATGAAAAACAGGCAATGGTCAAAACAGTTAATCAGGCAGGAACAGAAAGGCTCATAGCGTACAGAGAGAGGAAGCAAACTGAGATGAACTCGCAATAGACAAACTGACAAATGGGGTATAAATGCACAGGAAACCAGACACAGGTGAACAATGGGGCAGGTGAAACCAATGACCAATCAACAGAACGGGTAGCAGGGAAGGCGGGGTGACACAAAAGGAAAATGAAAGCAAAAGCACATGGACCGGGGAATCGAAGAAAGTCAAAACCGAAATAAAAACCTGACAAAACACAGCGATACTGACATTGTTATTCTTTCTGGCTCTTAGGACTTTTACTCCACGCCAGGACTTTCAGCACTACCATCACTGACTTATGCACTGATGTTCCTGGAGCCTGTGGCCTGTAGTTGCCGTTCCGCTAAGGCTGTTCCACCCTTGAAAGTCATTTCTTTTCATACAAACATCAAACAGTTTTTTAGTCGCTGTTAAGCCAGCAAACTATACTTTGTGCCGAGTTCTTGTTATCTGCATACTAGAATCATCATTAAAAGTACAGGGATCCATTTGAAGAGGATATTTTTTCCCAATTAAGTTTGAAAACGTTCTGATGACCTTCCTCTGGAAGGTAGAGACATCTGGGCAGTTCCACATCATGGGTTCCACTGTGCGTGTGCAGCCATTGGGACTGAAAGTGCATTTGAGGCTCTTTTTGAGGCTTTCACTGAGGGCTGGAGGCTCTTTTCATCTAGTATCTTATAGCTGCTGTACAATAAGCTCTGTGACAGCATTTATGTATAAGCTGGTGATTTGGGTTCTTAGACAAGGCAAATGTTTTTCCCCCACACAACATCCCAGTCGATTTCTGCATTAAAAATAAACAAATAAAAATCTTCTCCCATGTGTTAACGGCATTCATATGTTTATAGACTATTGATAAAAGATGCAAGTATATGACAGACAAAAAACAAGGCCTTGTCATTAAGTAATACAATGTGGACTTTTCCCAGTTAAGTTTAATAGGTTATGTCATTTTAAACCTTCAGCCTATGTAAAAGGTTAAAGGTAATGGAATTAAGAATGGTGGTCATGTGAGAATGTCATGTGTATGTAATAAGATTTATATATTCATATATGTTCCATAGTCTACTAATTTTGATCAAAATAAATGGTCAAGAATACAGTCTTTAGAATAGTTGAAGAATACTCTGAGTTGCAGAATACCTTGCACACACAAACTGGGAAGATGACGGGATGGACTGAGAAGCTGATTTCAGCTAAATACAAGAAATTGAAAATATGAAAGGAGACTGTTCACCTTATATTTGATGTTCATTATTGAAATTCATGATACATTATGTTTGTTGATAAGCGGCTGTCTCAGATAACAAAAGCTTTCCATGTATACACAAGCTATATTTGGAGACAAATTGATAAATATATAATTATAACTTACATCATTTAGAATACAGGACCTGATTTTTAATTCCTCATTTCAAAACATGCATTTGCAAGTGTCTGTGTCTTTTAAACATTAGTCATTCTCACCTAGTCATACCTTATGCTACCAGTCATATCTCAAATGTCTTAAACTGTATCCTTAGACAATAATCTTTAATTAGATAATTTACAGTAGATAGCAAACAGTTGCAATATTGAATAATGACTTTACCTTGCACGTTTTTCTGAAGGATCTGCCGATTTTCCATTTTATTTTCAAAGACAAAGATGTTTCTTAACTGATAAATGTCCTCCAGACTTTCACTCATAGACAGGAAACTGTGCAGGGGATTGAGGTTTGATTCGCCTTGAGTGTGGTGAGAACAGTTGCATTTTGGCACGTATATGCCTTGCCTCTTAAAGAAACAATGTGCACTCTTAGGGGTCATTCTAACACCAAAGTTGCTTAACAACATTTAATGCACCTAAAATATGACCTACAGACGCAAAAAAAAGTAACAAAGTCAAAGAGCAGGATGAGTACTAACGGTGACCCAAAGCACTAGATATTTCTGTAACACTTTAAAATAACTTTCATTAATAAGTCATTAATAAATGGCAGTAAATTGGCAGTACACAATCTAACATGGAATTATGCGTATGATAGTTAAGATTCATAGACCTTTATAACCTATCAAGACAGTCTGTTTTACATGAATCATTCAGTAACAAACCTCTTGTTGCAGTATCAAATCTAAAGTGGATCTTTAAATATAATAGTTAAAATACATTTTTAAACCTTTATAACCAATTAAAACATGCTGTTTTACATTAATCGTTTAGTAACAAAGCTTTTTTTGCTGTATTTTTATTATCAATTTTGTCAAATCATCTTTGTATCATCAACTTTGACAAATTTCATTGGAATGTATTCACCATTTCTTTGAGGTTTAGAAAGTATCTGGTAATACCATAAAATTGAAATGTGCTTTCTATAACAGGCCGATTTCACCTTATTTACTCTGTAAATTTAAATGTTTTAACAGCATTTGATAACAAACATGGCACAAGTTTGTGTTTATTGTATGGAAAAGAACATATCTCATTATAAAAGATGCTGTCAAAACAGGGTTAATTTCATAGAATTAACAACAGTTTCCTTTTACAGTTCTGCATCACTTTACTTGAAATGAATACAAAGTAATGATTTGTTAATAACTAATTAAGATGTATTCATGACTTATTAATAAAATTTATTATGAGGGGCTCCCTGCATTTCATCATAGAAAAATATATTTTATGTTTGTTAAGCATGTTTTTTGATCTGCTTAATACAGTGTACCAATGTGTTTAACAAGGATTAATGCACCAAAACAATAAGCTAGAGACATACAAAGTTATAGCAGTATGAGTACTACCTGTCACCAAAAGCAATAGATATTTTATGCTCTTTAAGCAGTTTGATGTCCTGCTTAACACAGTAAAGGAATCTACTGAACAAGGCTTAACACACCTAAACGATGACTCAAAAATGTGTGTAGCTAAAGGGTACTATGGGTTCTACGTGAGACTTGCGTCTCACGTAGAAAAGGGAAATAAACATTAATATGTGGCTCTGCTAACGTGTTGTGATTTTCATCCACACACTTACTCTGATTCAAAGGAATAAAGGCAAGTCAACCCCAGGAAATGACAAGTATCAGCCAAAGATTGTACCAGATTCAGGTAACTCCCTTATGAAGACCGTGTGATACATTATACCCCAACAACCTGGATCAATGTCTTCACTGATTAGTCTAAAATCCTGGGTTGAAGGCAGGTCACCACAGCTGATACACCTGTAGTGGGTCTTTGAGCATCAGAGAGATTTACATTGGTTTCAGTGGGGAGTTCTGATATTTTGGCTTCATAGCAGGCTTGTCTGCATCTTCAGTTCTGAGGCCCGGCTTTTACAGTACATTTATAGTACTGTATCAATGGAACATGCCATCCAATGTGAAATGCAAATCTCAGGGGTTGAGATGCTGTATATCTGTGTAATGACAGTCAAATGGGGAAATTGAAACATCAAGGGTGGAGTAAGTATATGTGGAAAAGTAACAGAAAAATAAAGAAGTCGGGTGGAAATGCTGGCAAAGCTGTCAGCTGTGACTGAAATCTCACATTTCAAACAGAAGATGGCAGCAGCTCTACCTGTCTGTGGCTTCTTGTTGAAAAAGCCAACAGAAATG
>JAFBMS010000699.1:0-17500 GCA_019788955.1 Albula glossodonta
GTTAGACAGCATGTTTGTGTGACCTGTGACCTGTGACCTGTGACCTGCATGCATGCAGCCCATGCACTTGTGTCCCTGTATTTTACCTAGTGACAGAGAGTGTATCAGTATCAGTAAATGCTCAGTGATAAATTCTTATGTTCTGATGCTCTATTTGTGAGCGCATACGAACATAAAGACATAAGCCCACCCCCGAACCACACCCCTGACCCCCCGGTCGCTGCAAATTACTGTCCATAAAGCACAGAGCCAGGAACAGCTTCTGCTGTTCACTTTCCGCTGTTCAGGGTTAGGATTTGCATGGAGAGAACTGGCCCCAGACCACTGCTCATGGTAACTTGCCATGGAGCACCATGGGGTCTGCCGCTATGTTCCGACAGCTAAATGACCCCTCAAATTGAAAAAAAAAAATGATCTCCCTTATTTTCTCAAGTCTCAAAGTTTCCATTACTGCTTTCACTCTCATTGTTAAAAGCAGTCGTCTGTTCCAATGACCTTTCTGAGCTGTAAGCTGTAAGCGATGACCCCCGAACACCCACATGTCCTTTAGTGGGGTGCTTTGCTTGATCTGAGGCTGTTTCAGGCCTTGGATGAACTGTAAAGCTGATTTGTGGCAACTTGTTGAAAAGGCGCTAAACAAGTAAAATTGAATTGAATTTTACTGCAGTTCTGAAACGCTCTGTGGTGTAGCTTTGTGAATGTATGAATTTTAGTCATTTGTCTTTGAATTTTATCTGATGTAAATAGTGCTGTATTTGAAGTGGATCCAGTCTCACTTCAATATTTTGATATCTCCCTGAGATAAATAAACATGTTAGTATATGTGTGAGGAGAAATTCCATTTTTGTACAATAAACTAATATGAGAAACCAAGCTCTGTGTGTAGCCGGTGTTTACTGAAATAATGTCTTACAGTGAAGTGATTTGATTTTATTCTTTTTCCTCTTTCCCTGCCTTGGTCATCTCTCTCCATCTTTTCTCTCAAATTCACCATTGTTTGGGATTGTCCAATCCATGCCTCTCCCCTCTTATTTCCTTCTCCTGTCCTCTCTCTCGTCTTTTTCTTTTCTGCTATTCATTCTTCCTTTCCTGCATCGGTCATGTCCCGTTACATCACACTCCTCCACAATGCCTCTGTACTCTTTCCCTTCATTCCTCCCCATCTCCCATCATCTTTCCTTCCCTACCACAACCCTGCAAACACCTCTTTCATCTGTCTTTCTTTCTCTCCCCTTCTCCTTCCCCTCCCACCAATTTTCCTCCCTTTCTCCTCCCCCTCTTCCCTCATGCATAATTCTTTCTTTTGTACTATTTGATTCACATGCACCTTCCCGTCTCTGCACCTTCCATTATCCAATGCCTTCCCCCCTCCACTCCTCCATTTTCTTTAATTTTGCATCCCTCCGCCCCCCTGCCCCCTCACAGGCCCAGCCGGTCCCAGACGAGCTGGTTGCTAAGCTGCTGGGTAACCAGGCGACGTTTGGCCCGGTGGTGACAGTGGAGCCCCGGCGCAGGAAGTTCCACCGGCCGATTGGCCTACGCATCCCGCTGCCCCCCTCCTGGCGTGAGAGCCCGCGCGACTCTGGGGAGGGGGACACCACGAGCCTGAGGCTACTCTGCAGTGTTATCGGTAGGGAGAGGACCAGGGCAGGTGGGAGGGTGGGCACAGCGGCAGGTCGTAGCTCTGGGAGACCTGTATGTTAGCAAAAAGTGATGCCTTTGTTTCCCCATCCTCTCCTAGGTGGCACAGCTCCAGCACAGTGGGAGGACATAACTGGCACTACCAAGCTAGTGTATGCCAACGACTGCGCCAACTTCACAACCAACGTGTCTGCACGGTAAGTCAAAACCACACACACACACACACTTAGATACACACACTCAAGCACACTCACGTATACATACTCTCTCACACACACACACACACACACACACACATTGTCTGTTCTCTGCTGTTTTCTCTCCCCTCTCTTTGTGCAATGCAGTTCAAGTTTGATTCGTTGACATAGTAGTGCATTCAAAGCAAAACATACAATGCCCCCATAACTTCATATTGTTTCATTTTGATTTGGATCTGTTCTTCGTAATTTTATACGTATGATTTAAAAATTCACACGTGGGTAAAACTCAAATAGTCAGCTTTTATTAAAGGGTATTTCCATATATTTTGGTTGGTCCCTCTCTCTCCCTCTCTGTCTCAGGTTTTGGTTAGCTGACTGTCCTCGCACTGCTGAGGCAGTGGCTTTTGCTAACCTGCTGTACCGTGAGCTGTCTGCGGTGCCGTACATGGCCAAGTTTGTTGTGTTCGCCAAGATGAACGAGGTGAGGGAGGGCCGGCTTCGCTGCTACTGTATGACTGACGACAAGATGGACAAAACGCTGGAACAGCACGAGAACTTTAGAGAGGTGGCACGCAGCCGCGACATCGAGGTGGGCCCAGTTTATATTCACATTACCTGTGTTAGAGAGCTCAGCTCTCTCCTGCGGTGACCACCTGGGGAATCAGACTGGGATGGGATTGCAAGAAACTGTGTAGCCAATCAGATATAAGGGATGACCTTATGAAAGTCCAGCTTTTGTGGGCAGGAAAATAGCTCTTGTGTCATGTGCCATCTCCATGCATCAAAATCCAGCCTCTCAAATCACTGTGCTCTTTCATGTGTCACAGAGACATCCAAACACAGGAAATGACTATCCAAAGAATTCAAGGATAATATATTTTGGAGAGGTGACATTGGATTTATGTTTGGTTACTGTACATATCAACATGTCAGTGTTTCTTAATTAATCAAGAAATGTCAATGCAACAAACCCTTGGGTGGTGAGCTTTTTCACCCAGCGTAAGTAGAGAAGACAAAGAAAGGGAGGAAGGAGCATAGATGGTGGGATAAGATGATGGGGCTTGTGACTCAGTGTTGCCCCCCTCAGGTGATGGAGGGAATGCCACTGCACCTGGAGTGCTCAGGAAACCTGCTACCTGTGAGGAAAGCCACTCAGCAGCCCCGTAGCTTCAGCTTTCAGGCCTTCAGAGACAACCGCCTGCCTGTGTCCGTCAAGGTGCCTGCCCCTCTGTGCATCTGTCTGTGCATGTGTCCGCCTGTCTCATTCTCCCCCGATCTGTCTGTGCATGTGTCCGCCTGTCTCATTCTCCCCCGATCTGTCTGTGCATGTGTCCGCCTGTCTCATTCTCCCCCGATCTGTCTGTGCATGTGTCCGCCTGTCTCATTCTCCCCCGATCTGTCTGTGCATGTGTCCGCCTGTCTCATTCTCCCCCGATCTGTCTGTGCATGTGTCCGCCTGTCTCATTCTCCCCCGATCTGTCTGTCTGCAAGTCTGTATACAGATTTATGCAGTACTTTTAATGTATTTAAGCACTTAAGTCACTAATTGGTGAACGAGTCAAACTGATTGGCCAAGAGTACACACACCTGTTCCCAAGACAGATTAAAAGCTCCAGTACATGCAGCTTCCGTTGCACACAGTATTGTTTTTTAAATTAATTCTTTATCTCTTCTATTTGTCAGCGTCATGTCTATCTTTCTGTCCTTCACAGTGAGGGTAGCTGCTCCCTCCCCAGTGTTCGCTCATGCCTGCTCCCGCCTCTCTTTCTGTCCTTTACAGTGAGGGTAGCTGCTCCCTCCCCAGTGTTCGCTCATGCCTGCTCCCGCCTCTCTTTCTGTCCTTTACAGTGAGGGTAGCTGCTCCCTCCCCAGTGTTCGCTCATGCCTGCTCCCGCCTCTCTTTCTGTCCTTTACAGTGAGGGTAGCTGCTCCCTCCCCAGTGTTCGCTCATGCCTGCTCCCGCCTCTCTTTCTGTCCTTTACAGTGAGGGTAGCTGCTCCCTCCCCAGTGTTCGCTCATGCCTGCTCCCGCCTCTCTTTCTGTCCTTTACAGTGAGGGTAGCTGCTCCCTCCCCAGTGTTCGCTCATGCCTGCTCCCGCCTCTCTTTCTGTCCTTTACAGTGAGGGTAGCTGCTCCCTCCCCAGTGTTCGCTCATGCCTGCTCCCCCCTCTCTCCCTCAGGTCAGGGACAGCAGTAAAGATCCCTCTGGATTTCTGTCCTTCCTGCGCAAATCCACCAAATACGAAGACAGCCAGCATGTGCTGTGCAACCTCAATATCACAATGCCGCCCTGCATCAAGGTACCGACTGCGACATGACCGTAATACAACCACAATACGACCATAACACACCTTCAACACTATTATTAATATATCCACGGCCCTACCTAGCACAGTACACAGAGCACAACCCAAACCTGAACCTAACCCAACCACACACAAACATGGACACAGAGCACAACCCAAACCTGACCCTAACCCAACCACACACAAACATGGACACAGAGCACAACCCAAACCTGACCCTAACCCAACCACACACAAACATGGACACAGAGCACAACCCAAACCTGACCCTAACCCAACCACACACAAACATGGACACAGAGCACAACCCAAACCTGACCCTAACCCAACCACACACAAACAAGGACACAGAGCACAACCCAAACCTGACCCTAACCCAACCACACCCAAACATGGACACAGAGCACAACCCAAACCTGACCCTAACCCAACCACACACAAACATGGACACAGAGCACAACCCAAACCTGAACCTAACCCAACCACACACAAACATGGACACAGAGCACAACCCAAACCTGACCCTAACCCAACCACACACAAACATGGACACAGAGCACAACCCAAACCTGACCCTAACCCAACCACACACAAACATGGACACAGAGCACAACCCAAACCTGACCCTAACCCAACCACACACAAACATGGACACAGAGCACAACCCAAACCTGACCCTAACCCAACCACACACAAACATGGACACAGAGCACAACCCAAACCTGACCCTAACCCAACCACACACAAACATGGACTCAGAGCACAACCCAAACCTGACCCTAACCCAACCACACACAAACATGGACTCAGAGCACAACCCAAACCTGACCCTAACCCAACCACACACAAACATGGACACAGAGCACAACCCAAACCTGACCCTAACCCAACCACACACAAACATGGACACAGAGCACAACCCAAACCTGACCCTAACCCAACCACACACAAACATGGACACAGAGCACAACCCAAACCTGACCCTAACCCAACCACACACAAACATGGACTCAGAGCACAACCCAAACCTGACCCTAACCCAACCACACACAAACATGGACTCAGAGCACAACCCAAACCTGACCCTAACCCAACCACACACAAACATGGACACAGAGCACAACCCAAACCTGACCCTAACCCCACCACACACAAACATGGACACAGAGCACCACACTCACAGTGAAAGGTTGATTTTTTTTGGTGCCCATTTGTTTCTGAACAGGTTGCGGGGAGTGAAGACCGCAGACGAACTTTGACCCCTCTAGCCCTGAGAGAGAGATACATGACCCTGAACGAGCCAGCTATGGGTGAGATGGACTTACTGTGTTCTGTCTTCTGCCAGGACCATCCCATAGAGATGAGCATTCTTCTTGGCCAAGGGGCCACCTACAATAGACAATAGCTTTGACAAGACAATAATTAAAATACAAAACAGACTTTTAGACCATGGATTCTGTTATAAATATATAAGCATGCGTACAAATCAGGTGCCATGTGTTTAATCAGGTCGTTGAATTCAGCTGAAGTAACATGGCTTACAGTCTGTAACTGCTTTTACAGCAAGCCCCTTTACCAGAGTGTAACTCTCAGCTCTCTGGCCTCAGAGAACATATGAGGGACTTTAAGCGCCAACTGCTGCACAATATTAGACCATGTCAAATCAGCAGAGAACTGAGATATGAGTTTACTGAAAACAGCATTGTAAAAGTACCACAGATAAAATCACAAGCAGAACATGAAAACATAAGACTCAATCATTGATCTCACTAGTACAACATTGGCAGAGAAGCTGCAGTTTGTCAAAGCAGACAAGAGTGTGTCTCCACAATCTGAGGGACAGCCAGTAACACAAAAACCCACACCATTTATCATCTATAGGATTATATCAGAGGCAATGCGATTCTCTATTCATTTGTTCTACAGCATCAATGAGCGCCATGGAGAGAACAGAGCTGAAGATGGCAGTCATATCCGAGCAGCTGGGACTCAGTTGGGCAGGTAAGTGTGTGCACGTGCATATGTGTGTTTGTGTGTGTGCGTGCATGTGTGTGTGTGTGTTATTATTATTATTCTCGCTTGTGCGTCAGCCAGTTAAGGTTCTTCAAATTAATTCATATCATTATGGATGTCCACAAGATAAAAATGCCCATTCTGTTTGCAGGACAGGACTTCACTAACTAGTCCTTTCATTTACTACACATTATTGAAAAGTGATCGCTGTATTCTGTCACCACCGACTCAGCGCGAAGCAGGCAGCGGACTGAGAGCTGATTGTTTCTGGCTTCTCATGTATTACTGTGATGTAATTACTGTTGTAAAGTAGCAATGAACGTTTCCATAGCGACCTGAAATAATGTTTAACACATCAACAAACCCGAATGCAGCATCATTGGAATTTAAGATTACCCCCTTGAACTGAAGGGTATTTTTCTATATATCTTTACTGTAATAGTTTCTGTTTCCAATGCAAAACAGACTCTTTCTATTCATAAAACATTTTTTTCATGTTCTGATTGTTCAATATCCGCCAGGGGGTGGTGGTGGTGGTGTTCAGACAGTTCATAAAACTAAGTTTAGTTAAAAAAGAAAAAGAAAAAAGAGAGAGAGGGATGAAAAGTACAGTTTGAGGATGTGGAAATATATTTCATTATTATAGGCCAATATTAAATCAATTTGATGCTTTGAAAGTACAAAAAATGCATTGCCAATGAATATTAGGTTTGAAAATACTACATTTGCCTGATGTAATGTGACTTCCGATATAAACCACTCATACCTCCAGTCTTCTATCCGAATACAGATACAGAGACGGATAATTTTGTTGGTTGAACAGACACAGATACAGATAATGACACCTCTGTACACTTCTAGTGTGCATGTGTGTGTTTGTTTGTATATGTGTGCGTGTGTGTGTTTGTGTGTATATGTGTGTGTGTGTGTGTGCACATGCCTGTCTGTGTGTGTGTGTGCAGTCTCTCTCTCTCTCACTCTCCCTCTCTCTCGCCCTCCCTCCCTCTCTCTCACTCTCTCTCTCTCCCTCCCTCCCTCCCTCCCCCTCTATGTAGAGCTTGCTCGGGAGCTGGTGTTCAGTGTTGATGACATAAATAAGATCAGGGTTGAGAACCCTAATTCCCTCCTAGAGCAGAGCTCTGCACTGCTGAACCTGTGGGCCACACGAGAAGGCAAGAGAGCCAAAAGTGAGTGTTGGTACAATATAATACAGTAAGACTGTGCCACGGTACATTGTAATATAAAACAATAAGACAGCACTATGGTACAATACAATATAATGCAGTGAAATACCACCATGGAACAGTACAATATAATACAATAAAGTAAGACAGCGCCACTGGAAAGTACACTATAATGCAGTAAAACAGCATGCAGTTCTGCTTTAATTACTCCTCTGAAGGTGATTTCACACATGAGCCGTGCTGTTTGAGGAAAACTTGATTTCTCGCTCTCTCCCTTCCTCTCTCTCTCTCCCTCCCTCTCTGACAGTGGAAAGTCTGTACACAGCACTGAGAGCCATTGACCGGACTGACATAGTGAATATGCTGGAGGGCCAGGGGGGGCCACAGCCCCGCCCAGGAAGCCGTGAAGGGGGGGGTCGTCGGCACGGCGACCACATGCTCTCCCCCAGCATGACTAATGGTGAGGTTGCACCTGGTGACCAACCCCGTCCCTTTCCCCTTATAACCCCGCCCTTCATCTGTCCTGCCCTGCCCACACCCCAGATGCAGCCAATCCCTGGTAGCCACATGTATTAACCCCACCCATCCCAAGTCCCCACAACTCCACAGCCCATCTTTAGAAACCACGCCCCCTCCTCCTCCAGCCTTGATTCAAGGTCAGGTCTCTGTGATATCGCAGCACCTGGGTAATGCTGCAGGTGTCTGACCTGTGAGAGATCTGAGCTGGGGTGGCAAGTTACACACCTGTGTGAGGGTCAGTCTGAACAGGTGGCTAGCCCTGGTCACACAGAGCTGCAGGTGTGCTGCTGTTTGGCCGGCCCTCTAATGACGGCCCATCTTAGTGGTTTCTGTAGAGGTAAACACTGGGACTGGCACATGAGTGGAGCCCAGCATGAATGCTGAAAGTGCTGACGCAGCCCTTTTGACAGTGTTTGTGTTTTTATGGAGCCCTCAGTGAGGTTTACAGAAGGAGGAGGAAGGGGCTGTAACACGGCGCCTCTGATTATGTGTTATGGTTGTTATGATTAATAGACACAAATCATGGGCCTTCAGAGGGCACACGGTCAATAAATATACACACAGAGGAAACACACTCCCACACACACACAGGGGAAACACACTCCCACACACACACAGGGTAAACACACTCCCACACACACAGGGGAAACACACACCCACACACACACATGGGAAACACACTCCCACACACACAGGGGAAACACACTCCCACACACACACAGGGGAAACACACTCCCACACACACAGGGGAAACACACTCCCACACACACATGGGAAACACACTCCCACACACACAGGGGAAACACACTCCCACACACACACAGGGTAAACACACTCCCACACACACAGGGGAAACACACACCCACACACACACAGGGTAAACACACTCCCACACACACGGGAAACACACTCCCACACACACAGGGGAAACACACACCCACACACACACAGGGTAAACACACTCCCACACACACACGACACACACACACCCACACACACACAGACAAAACACACACACACACACACGGGAGACACACTCCACACACACAGGGTAAACACACTCCCACACACACAGGGGAAACACACTTCCACACACACAGGGGAAACACACTCCCACACACACAGGGGAAACACACTCCCACACACACAGGGGAAACACACTCCCACACACACACAGGGGAAACACACTCCCACACACACGCAGGAGAAACACACTCCCACACACACACAGGAGAAACACACTCCCACACACACACAGGAGAAACACACTCCCACACACACACAGGGGAAACACACTCCCACACACACAGAGGAAAAACACACACACACACACACACGGAAACACACTCCCACACACACAGGGGAAACACACTCCCACACACACATGGGAAACACACTCCCACACACACAGGGGAAACACACTCCCACACACACACAGGGGAAACACACTCCCACACACACAGGGGAAACACACTCCCACACACACATGGGAAACACACTCCCACACACACAGGGGAAACACACTCCCACACACACACAGGGTAAACACACTCCCACACACACAAGGGAAACACACACCCACACACACACAGGGTAAACACACTCCCACACACACAGGGGAAACACACTCCCACACACACACAGGGGAAACACACTCCCACACACACAGGGGAAACACACTCCCACACACACATGGGAAACACACTCCCACACACACACAGGGGAAACACACTCGCACACACACACAGGGTAAACACACTCCCACACACACAGGGGAAACACACTTCCACACACACAGGGGAAACACACTCCCACACACACAGGGGAAACACACTCCCACACACACAGGGGAAACACACTCCCACACACACACAGGGGAAACACACTCCCACACACACGCAGGAGAAACACACTCCCACACACACAGGAGAAACACACTCCCACACACACACAGGAGAAACACACTCCCACACACACACAGGGGAAATACACACACTCACATACACATAGGGTAAACACACTCAGACACACACACACATATACATGTTTGTGGTGCCGCTGTATGTCTTGCTTATTGCCAGCTCTGGCCGGAGGTGCACGCTGGCTCAGCCTCATCAGGGAAAACTGTAAAACTGGTAATCTAATGGGTCTCTTCACTCTCTGGCGCCCTCTCCTGGTTGGCTGGGTGCATGCAGGTTTGTGAGTATATGATTCCAGTTTCCTTGTGGCATTGGGAATATGTGATTTATGTGATTTGTATGATTTATGTGTAGCATTTGCAGTGTTTCTCACGCAGCCACATGTCTGGGGGGTAGAAGGAGAGATTTGCAATGGGGTTGATAGCACATTTTAGGTAGGAAAAAGGGAAAAATAGATATTGTACATGAGCACTTGATTTTGTAGGAAAACAGGTTCTTCCTATTGATTTAGGGCTGCAGGTTATGTAAGAAGTCAGGAGAGCAGACCATGGAAATGCTATAAATTTAAACACGACCATATCTTGTTATTTTTCCTGGAAAATGTTTATATTTTTGTGGATATATTTGTTACTGAAATAATATGTATTATGCATAAAACTTGTTTTACCGGCAGTAACATTTCATTATTTCAAAATTTTACCTTTTTGGGGTTCTAAAACAGTGGGGTTTTGGGGGGGTTATGTCACAGTAAAAATAACATGCTTATATTAATGGCAAATTTATATGCTTCTTTCAACTTTTCACTCATAACAACTAAAAAAGTGAAGCAAACCTAGTCCAGCAGTACCAGAGATGTTTTTGGTTTTGTTGTATCCAAAGCCCGAGCTGCATAAATGTGTTATTTATGAATGAGCACGGGGCCTGTGCTGCTGGCTTCATGATTCAGCAGAGGACTTTGTGTATTGGTTAGGCCTGACCAGAGCCAGGTGTAAGGATATTATAGTTTTGTATCTATTTTCAGAGCATGAAATGTGATAAATAATGAACTTCTGCTCAGAACCTGAACACTGAATCACTGTCCACTCAATGCCGAATGCTCACAGCCTGAAATATGTGTCACTGAGTACTGCTGTGTGTACAACTCCAGGCCTAGAGGGGGCAGTGTTTTATGCTGTTTGCCATACATGGTCAGGGAGCAGGTGCAGCATAAGGCACTTTCTCCAAATGCATAATTTTTTATGAGCAAATGCAGAGCAGAGGGCCATTAGGTGACTGTCCCACATGCCCAGACAGGCCTGTCCAAAACCTGCTGCATGTTGAGCAATCCACATATTTATTATATTTTTCAATACACATTTTAATCCATATTTTCCATAGGAGAGCTTTTGAGCACTGATGAGGGGCTACCATTCTGTGAGGCAAGACACACACCCAATCATACAGTTTGCTCACTTTCGAACTTTGGCTGCAGATTGGTCAGACAGGGACAATTCTGTCCTGTCAAAATGTGTAATGAGTATTTACCACTCTCCCTTCCTTTGTCCTCTAACAGCAAAATTCCCCACACTGGTTCCTGCTCACTTAACTGGTTTGAGAACTAATGGGGAACTGCTAGTGCGTTTACACGTTTGTAAGGAAACAGCTGTGCTTTGAACGTTTGTAAGGAAACAACTGTGGAATGGCACTCTGAGCTCACAGGTCAGCTTGATATAGCCACAGCTCGTCTGTAGCAGGACAGCTTGATATAACCAGCTCTTCTGTAGCAGGACAGCCTGATATAACCAGCTCGTCTGTAGCAGGACAGCTTGATATAGCCAGCTCGTCTGTAGCAGGACAGCTTGATATAACCAGCTCGTCTGTAGCAGGACAGCTTGATATAACCAGCTCTTCTGTAGCAGGACAGCCTGATATAACCAGCTCTTCTGTAGCAGGACAGCCTGATATAACCAGCTCGTCTGTAGCAGGACAGCTTGATATAGCCAGCTCGTCTGTAGCAGGACAGCTTGATATAACCAGCTCGTCTGTAGCAGGACAGCTTGATATAACCAGCTCTTCTGTAGCAGGACAGCCTGATATAACCAGCTCTTCTGTAGCAGGACAGCCTGATATAACCAGCTCGTCTGTAGCAGGACAGCTTGATATAACCAGCTCTTCTGTAGCAGGACAGCCTGATATAACCAGCTCTTCTGTAGCAGGACAGCCTGATATAACCAGCTCGTCTGTAGCAGGACAGCCTGATATAACCAGCTCTTCTGTAGCAGGACAGCCTGATATAACCAGCTCTTCTGTAGCAGGACAGCCTGATATAACCAGCTCTTCTGTTGCAGGACAGACTGATATAACCAGCTCTTCTGTAGCAGGACAGCCTGATATAACCAGCTCGTCTGTAGCAGGACAGCTTGATATAACCAGCTCTTCTGTAGCAGGACAGCCTGATATAACCAGCTCGTCTGTAGCAGGACAGCTTGATATAACCAGCTCCTCTGTAGCAGGACAGAAGGGTTCTCTGGTCTCCGTTCAGGAAGAATTTCAGTCATTAACACAGTCATCTGACGTACTTAGCATGTATGTGACTGGCAGAGTCTTTCTGTCATTCATGTGACAGTCACCCATGTACTGTACTACATACAGTATATGTAAATATAAATGTGGTTTACAATAAAATGTATATGCATGTGCATACACACCATACAAAAGGTGTCACTGTATGTGTATATCAGACTGCTTTATTCACCTGTTAGACGAAATTCAAATTCTTGACACATTACTGACTTTTTTAAAAGAAGTAACTTCAGTACTCAGAAAAATATCTTTGTTCATGTTTTGTTTTCATTTAATATCATACTTCCATGAAAATGCTCAGGGATTCTACAAGAGCGTTTTAGATTTTACTGGCGTGTAAAGAGCTTGGGTTCAGGTGTGGTGTACACGTGGTCCATTACAGAGCTGTGAAAGTATAGTCGTCTCAGCGCAGTGTCCCTGCAGGGCCACCTTACTTTGTTCCTGTGACTCTGTCCCCTCTCTCTCTCTCTTTCTCTTTCTGTGTGTTTCTCTGGACATGTCATCTGCAGCCTGGCCGCCCTTCTGCTCCTCCTCCTCCTCCTCTCACTTCCTACTCTCCGACCTTTGACCTCTGAACTCATGTTGACCTCATGTTGACCTCCTCCTCTTCTGGCCTCTCTTTTTCATCTTTACTTTATCAACCAAGCCTTTCTTTTTCCTCTGTCTTTTTTTATAAAATCCACCTTTTTTTTTTAAATTTGTTCGTTCCGTAAACTTTCCCCACACAACCCAGTGGGGGGGGCCTGCCCTGTCCCTATTCTTTCTCTTTCTCTCTGTCTTTTTCTATCCCCAATGTTCTGTCTCCTCTTTTCTCGTCCTACCTTCCTCTTTGTCTGTTGTGCATGTGCTTGCAGCCCACTTCTTGCCCAGCTCTCTTTGCCTGTATCCAAGGAAATGGGGGAATTGTGGGATGGTTAGGAGGTATGAAGCAGAGGGTGGTGACTGTGTGGCTTTAGTGGCCTGACAGACTGCGCATGGCATGCTCTGTACCAGTTTCTTCTTGTTGTGTGTCTCTGTTTACTGTTTCCTGCCCTGTTAGGGGAAAAGGTGTTTATTGAGCTTGATGGTACCTTTTTTATTGTTTTTCATTGCTGTGTTCATATTCCTCTACAGTGCTGTGGACTTTGGCACTGTGTCTCTGTCTGTCCCATTGGCATTGTGATGTCATCAGTAGGGGACATATTTCTCTCACCACTGTCCCCTGGATTCCACATCTGTGGCCGTTGCTATGCAGTGTAGCAGTGTTACTTGTGTGTGTTACTATGTGTATGTCTGTGCTTGTGTGTTTCACTGTGTGTCTCAGTGTGTGCTCCCTGTTTCAGTGTTTCTGTGTGCGCGCATTTGTTTGTTTCTGTTTGTGTTACTGTGTTTGTGTGTGTGCGTTTTTGTGTCTCCATGTTTCTTTGTCTGTGTGTGTTTTTCTGGACTGGACATGGCCACTGTTGCGGTATGTGTCCTGTGCTTCTACACAGTCACCTGCCTCACAATTTCACCCTCCTCTGAGTTTGAGTGACTCCCCCCCCCCACATACACATCCTGTCACCTCCTCCCTCATCTTATCCCTCTGGGCACATTTGGACAGAAAGACAGAGAGACAGATGGATGGATAAACAAAAAGACAATTTGCCTGTAAGCCAAAGGGTCCACAAGACGGTCACATGGATACACAGTAAACTGTACAGTGTGAGTCACATGGATACATAGTAAAATGTACAGTATTTTTTAATTTACTTATTAGCCTATCACCTGCATCCAGTACTCTGGCTGCATTAGCTTGTCAGGTGTGTACTCCAGTGCTGATTTTCTCATTCATCAGACCATGCTAAAATGTTTTGTATGAAGGCATGAGAAGAATCTTTTTTATTCATGACTTTATCCATGAATATAAATATTAAACTGTCAGATCGCAGTAATAATTTAGCTAATTAAATATTTAGAGTGCAGAAGTTGTGTTGAAATCCAGATAAAGCTCTCCCATGACTCTCCTTGCTCCTCCATGATATAGCATTAACCTCAAGCTATCCTCCACGATCAATCAACTTTAAACAGTCATTTTTTATTTTTGTAGAGCACCATTTACAGACAGACTGTTATGCAGTGCTTGTAATGGACAATTCTAAATGTAATATAAAACTCAGATTTAGGAGTTGGAAGACAGAGATTTGGAAAACACTAGAGAACTATTCCCCATCCCCTGTGAAGGTGATCTGGCTGCACTCCTGCATAATGGCTGAACACAGGACAGCTGTGACTGTGGTGGCTGTTGTCAGAGTTTGGGCTTTACTGCTCTGTAACCTGTAGCTGATGGTGCCTCACTGTGCTTCACTGAGCTAACAGAGTGTGTCCTGTGTTTTTATAGAACATGAGAACATACAGGCAAATGACTACAGGAACAGTCTATAGAGTATGCAGCACTGCATCAAGCCAATTTACCTACAGCCTACACAGTATCCAGCACTGCATCAAGCCCATTTACCTACAGTCTACAGAGTATCCAGCACTGCATCAAGCCCATTCATCTACAGTCTACAGAGTATCCAGCACTGCATCAAGCCAATTTACCTACAGCCTACACAGTATCCAGCACTGCATCAAGCCCATTTACCTACAGTCTACAGAGTATCCAGCACTGCATCAAGCCCATTTACCTACATTATACAGAGTATCCAGCACTGCATCAAGCCCATTTACCTACAGTCTACAGAGTATCCAGCACTGCATCAAGCCCATTTACCTACAGCCTACAGAGTATCCAGCACTGCATCAAGCCCATTTACCTACAGTCTACAGAGTATCCAGCACTGCATCAAGCCCATTTACCTACATTATACAGAGTATCCAGCACTGCATCAAGCCCATTTACCTACAGTCTACAGAGTATCCAGCACTGCATCAAGCCCATTTACCTACAGTCTACAGAGTATCCAGCACTTCATCAAGCCCATTTACCTACAGCCTACAGAGTATCCAGCACTGCATCAAGCCCATTTACCTACAGTCTACAGAGTATCCAGCACTGCATCAAGCCCATTTACCTACAGTCTACAGAGTATCCAGCACTGCATCAAGCCCATTTACCTACAGTCTACAGAGTATCCAGCACTTCATCAAGCCCATTTACCTACAGTCTACACAGTATCCAGCACTGCATCAAGCCCATTTACCTACAGTCTACAGAGTATCCAGCACTGCATCAAGCCCATTTAGCTACAGTCTACAGAGCATCCAGCACTGCATCAAGCCCATTCATCTACAGTCTACAGAGTATCCAGCACTGTATCAAGCCCATTTAGCTACAGTCTACAGAGTATCCAGTATTAAGCCCATTTACCTACAGTCTACAGAGTATCCAGCACTGCATCAAGCCCATTCATCTACAGTCTACAGAGTATCCAGTATTGTATCAAGCCCATTTAGCTACAGTCTACAGAGTATCCAGTATCAAGCCCATTTACCTACAGTCTACAGAGTATCCAGTATCAAGCCTAGACTCATAAGGACTGGGCATAACCTAACAAGCTCTTCTTGGCATGCACACCATAGTGGTCCTAAGGTTCCTTTTAGAGGAAATTTTCCCTGACTCATGCCTTTGAGTACTTAAGATGCTGCTTTAGAACATGGAAAAACAATCGGTTAAGTTCATAGCATGTGGTGCCCCTGCACACCAGTGTCTGTGAATCAGTGGGAGGAATATGACAGCACTCATCCATGAAAATGTTAAACTCATGCGTTGTTCTTGCATATGGAAAACACTCCCCAGGCATTGAGCCTCACATCATTTTCATAAAACTGCATACATTTACAACTAAAGGGATACAAACAAACAAATTCCGCTGGATTCACCAAAGAGACATACGTCTCTTTTATCTACATGTGTATGTTGATAATTATCACTAATTTTTAATTGTTGTGTTTACAGACTTTGTGATACGTATAAACTGACACCCTTAAGATACCATGTAAGGGGTCTGGGATGTATAGTGAGGGTTGAAAAAAGATTAAATGAACTTCTCAGAAGCAGAGATCAAAGTTTTAATAACAGACTTACAATCCAAAACGAATATTTTAATAGGTTGGGTAAATAATGGGAGTATCTGGACAGAGGAAAACCATAATCTGGAAAGACATATTATATCTGATTAACAGTATATGGATAGACATAAATACACACACAGACTTCACCCTGTAAACAGTATATGGATAGACATAAATACACACACAGACTTCACCCTGTAAACAGTATATGGATAGACATAAATACACACACAGACTTCACCCTGTAAACAGTATATGGATAGACATAAATACACACACAGACTTCACCCTGTAAACAGTATATGGATAGACATAAATACACACACAGACTTCACCCTGTAAACAGTATATGGATAGACATAAATACACACACAGACTTCACCCTGTAAACAGTATATGGATAGACATAAATACACACACAGACTTCACCCTGTAAACAGTATATGGATAGACATAAATACACACACAGACTTCACCCTGTAAAGACGCTGCTGTCTCTCCTTTCATGGCCTGTTCCCTCCTCCTGGGATGCTTTTAGAGCGGTTGGCTGCCAGCTGGGGGGGGCAGGGTTCAGCACCCTCTGCACACTCAGCAAAACCTCCCACCAGCTCCGTCTCAAATTACTGCCACAGGGAGCCATGCTTCTATCCTCCTCCCTCTTACTCTCTCTTTTCCCTCTCTCTGGCTCTCTCCCTTCCTCTCTCTCTTATCCATGATCTGTTTGTCTGTCTGTTCTGCAGTAAGTGCCCACTCACTCAGCACTGATTCACTCACTCAGTACCGACTCATTCAGCAGTGACTCAAACACTCAGCAATGATTCACTCAGCACTGACTCAAACACTCACTCAGCAATGATTCACTCACTCAGCACTGTGCACCCCTCAGGAAACTGGTGCCTTAGTTGGATTCGCCACCCTGGCAGAGCTCTCTCTCACACACACCTTACACAGTCACACACACCATACAAACTCTTACACACCTTACACACACACACCTTACACACTTTCACACACACCCTAACTCTCACTCGCACATACGCACACCATAGACCTTATACACTCACACACACCCTAACTCGCACATAGGCACACCATAGACATTACACATTCTCACATACACC
>JAFBMS010000699.1:22500-67648 GCA_019788955.1 Albula glossodonta
GCCAGTCCCGCGTATCCCAGGAGTCCCTGCTGCAGCCAGTGCGGGACACGGGGCACTCAGAAATCCTGCGGGGCCACTTTCGGGGGACACAGCCCTTCGAGAAAGGGCTGGGGTTCCCCCACCGCGCCCCGGAGCTTAGGGGCTGGGACGAGCCATGCTTCAGAGGGCAGGTCAGTTTTCGGGGCTCACTGGGCTATACCATTTCTTCCTCCTCTAACACAGATGTGGGTGACTTTGCAACCACTGAACTCTGCAAACAGTTACTGTTAGGGTTTATGTATAGGTTGGTAATAGTGCTAGGGTATTGTGTTAGTGTTTGTTTTAAGGTTGGTGTTAATGTTAATGTTAGTGTTTGTGATAGGGCTAGTAGGTTTGTGTTAGTGCTTGTGTTAGTGACAACAGTCTCCTTTTCGGTCTGTACATATGGGCTCTCCTGTCCTGTCCTGCTCAGGATCAAAGCCCAAGAAGGGCACAAACACTGCTGGCCTCCCCAAATATAGTGCCCTCCCTCTGCAGTCCCTCCCCTAGACCTACTGTCACTAAGCTTCTGGGGGCTGGCAAGGCAACACAGCATTAAAGCACAGATTCTCTCCACTCTCCTAAAACTCAATTCAATTTTGTGCTAACTGGATGATAGGTCTATAGAATCTGTGATATACAGAGTTTTCTGTGATACTCTCCACTCCATGATAGACTGATTCATTCATTCATCAGTTCTTCAGATTATTGAAAGACAATTTCCAGCTCTGTGTGAAAAATTTTGTTTGAAACATATCCTACTTGTGATCAGGGTTAGGGTTAGACACTGGCTGTGAGAGGCAGGGTGTGCTGGGTTCAATCCTGTGAGAGGCAGAGTGTTTGCGTGTTTTACTTCTGTTTTTGTTTATTCATTTATTTTCAGGATAAAACCCCGTGAGATGTACCATCTCGTTTTTGGGGGGGTCACGACAAAAGATGTACACAACTTATCTTATATACAACACAATGTGCAACAAATAACAGACATGGTTACAGTTACAATTAGACTAATTGTGAAAGGACAAAAACAAACAAGCACATTGAGAATACATCTGCATAAACGATTAAATATGACATCTAAATTTAGGAAATCAGTTTTTGAAGCATTTTGATGTACATTGTCTCCATAGTCAAGAGCAGGCAGTAACAACTGGGATACCAGCTTCTTTTTTACTTTCATGGTAAACTGTTCTTTGATCTGTAGAAAACACAAATCCATAGCTCAGATATTTTACCCAGCCAACCTTAGTGAGTAATGCACCATTAGATGTAAAAATATAAAAATAATCAGCAGCAGATTTAAGCCTTTGCTTTGTACCAAACAGCATGATGTAAGACTGATTAAGAACTTGGCCATTCGTAGCAAACCAGTTCTGTATCAGGTCAAAGTCTGACTGGAGAGAAGCAATGATCTGTAATGTATTTGAACTGGCAGCATAGATTACTGTATCATCTGCATATAAATGGATATTTGAGGTTTTACAAAATAATGGGAGTTCATTAATAAAAATTGAAAAGAGAAGGGGTCCCAAAATAGAGCCTTGTGGAACACCTTTTTGAGTATCAAGAAGATCTGACTGATGCCCTTCAACAAACACACACTGCTTCCTCCCACTAAGATATGCATTGAACCATCGAGTGTGCTGGGTTGAACCCTGTGAGAGGCAGGGTGTGCTGGGTTAAACCCTATGAAAGGCAAGGTGTACTGGGTTAAACCCTGTGAGAGGCAGATTGTACTGGGTTGAACCCTGTGAGAGGCAGGATGTGCTGGGTTGAACCCTTTGAGAAGTAGGGCGTGCTGGGTTATGCACTTTGAGTGGCAGGTTGTGCTAGGTTAAACCCTGTGAGAGGCAGGGTGTACTAGGTTAAACCCTGTAAGAGGGAGGGTGTGCTGGGTTGAACCCTGTGAGAGGCAGATTGTGCTGGGTTGAACCCTGTGAGAGGCAAAGTGTGCTGGGTTGAACCCTGTTAGAGGCAGTGAGTGCTGGTTAAACCCTGTGAGACGCAGGGTGTGCTGGGTTGAACCCTGTGAGAGGCAAAGTGTGCTTGGTTAAACCCTGTGAGAGGCAGGATGTGCTGGGTTAAACCCTTCGAGAAGTAGGGTCTGCTGGGTTATGCACTTTGAGCGGCAGGGTGTACTAGGTTAAACCCTGTAAGAGGGAGGGTGTGCTGGGTTGAACCCTGTGAGAGGCAGATTGTGCTGGGTTGAACCCTGTGAGAGGCAAAGTGTGCTGGGTTGAACCCTGTTAGAGGCAGTGAGTGCTGGTTAAACCCTGTGAGACACAGGGTGTGCTGGGTTGAACCCTGTGAGAGGCAAAGTGTGCTTGGTTAAACCCTGTGAGAGGCAGGATGTGCTGGGTTAAACCCTTCGAGAAGTAGGGTCTGCTGGGTTATGCACTTTGAGCGGCAGGTTGTGCTGGGTTAAACCCTGTGAGAGGCAGGGTGTGCTGGGTTGAACCCTGTGAGAGGCAAGGTGTGCTGGGTTAAATACCTGTGAGAGGCAGGATGTGCTGTGTTAAACCCTTTGAGAAGTAGGGTGTGCTGGGTTATGCACTTTGAGCGGCAGGTTGTGCTGGGTTAAATCCTGTGAGAGGCAGGGTGTACTTGGTTAAACCCTGTAAGAGGGAGGGTGTGCTGGGTTGAACCCTGTGAGAGGCAGATTGTGCTGGGTTGAACCCTGTGAGAGGCAGGGTGTGCTGGGTTAAACCCTGTGAGAGGCAGGATGTGCTGGGTTGAACCCTTTGAGAAGTAGGGTGTGCTGGGTTATGCACTTTGAGTGGCAGGTTGTGCTGGGTTAAACCCTGTGAGAGGCAGGGTGTACTAGGTTAAACCCTGTAAGAGGGAGGGTGTGCTGGGTTGAACCCTGTGAGAGGCAGATTGTGCTGGGTTGAACCCTGTGAGAGGCAGGGTGTGCTGGGTTGAACCCTTTGAGAGGCAGGATGTGCTGGGTTGAGCCCTGTGAGAGGCAGGATGTGCTGGGTTGAACCCTTTGAGAGGCAGGTTGTGCTGGGTTGAACCCTGTGAGAGGCAGGGTGTACTAGGTTAAACCCTGAAACAGGGAGGGTGTGCTGGGTTGAACCCTGTGAGAGGCAGATTGTGCTGGGTTGAACCCTGTGAGAGGCAAAGTGTGCTGGGTTGAACCCTGTTAGAGGCAGTGAGTGCTGGTTAAACCCTGTGAGACGCAGGGTGTGCTGGGTTGAACCCTGTGAGAGGCAAAGTGTGCTTGGGTAAACCCTGTGAGAGGCAGGTTGTGCTGGGTTAAATCCTGTGAGAGGCAGGGTGTACTAGGTTAAACCCTGTAAGAGGGAGGATGTGCTGGGTTGAACCCTGTGAGAGGCAGGGTGTGCTGGGTTGAACCCTGTGAGAGGCAAAGTGTGCTTGGTTAAACCCTGTGAGAGGCAGGATGTGCTGGGTTAAACCCTTCGTGAAGTAGGGACTGCTGGGTTATGCACTTTGAGCGGCAGGTTGTGCTGGGTTGAACCCTGTGAGAGGCAAGGTGTGCTGGGTTAAATACCTGTGAGAGGCAGGATTTGCTGTGTTAAACCCTTTGAGAAGTAGGGTGTGCTGGGTTATGCACTTTGAGCGGCAGGTTGTGCTGGGTTAAACCCTGTGAGACGCAGGGTGTGCTGGGTTGAACCCTGTGAGAGGCAAAGTGTGCTTGGTTAAACCCTGTGAGAGGCAGGATGTGCTGGGTTAAACCCTTCGTGAAGTAGGGTCTGCTGGGTTATGCACTTTGAGCAGCAGGTTGTGCTGGGTTGAACCCTGTGAGACGCAGGGTGTGCTGGGTTAAATACCTGTGAGAGGCAGGATTTGCTGTGTTAAACCCTTTGAGAAGTAGGGTGTGCTGGGTTATGCACTTTGAGCGGCAGGTTGTGCTGGGTTAAATCCTGTGAGAGGCAGGGTGTACTAGGTTAAACCCTGTAAGAGGGAGGGTGTGCTGGGTTGAACTCTGTGAGAGGCAGATTGTGCTGGGTTGAACCCTGTGAGAGGCAAGGTGTGCTGGGTTAAACCCTTTGAGAAGTAGGGTCTGCTGGGTTATGCACTTTGAGCGGCAGGTTGTGCTGGGTTAAACCCTGTGAGAGGCAGGGTCTGCTGGGTTGAACCCTGTGAGAGGCAAGTTGTGCTGGGTTAAACCCTGTGAGAGGCAGATTGTGCTGGGTTGAACCCTGTGAGAGGAAAAGTGTGCTGGGTTGAACCCTGTGAGAGGAAAAGTGTTCTGGGTTGAACCCTGTTAGAGGCAGTGAGTGCTGGTTAAACCCTGTGAGACGCAGGGTGTGCTGGGTTGAACCCTGTGAGAGGCAAAGTGTGCTTGGTTAAACCCTGTGAGCGGCAGGTTGTGCTGGGTTAAATCCTGTGAGAGGCAGGGTGTACTAGGTTAAACCCTGTAAGAGGGAGGATGTGCTGGGTTGAACCCTGTGAGAGGCAGATTGTGTTGGGTTAAACCCTGTGAGAGGCAGGGTGTGCCGGGTTAAACCCTGTGAGAGGCAGGGTGTGCTGGGTTAAACTCAATAAGAGGTAGGGTGTGCTGGGTTGAAGCCTGTGTGAGGCAAAGTGTGCTGGGTTGAACCCTGTGAGAGGCAAAGTGTGCTGGGTTATGCACTTTGAGCGGCAGGTTGTGCTGAGTTAAACCCTGTGAGAGGCAAAGTGTGCTGGGTTAAACCCCGTGAGAGGGAGGGTGTGCTGGGTTAAACCCTGTGAGAGGCAAAGTGTGTTGGGTTAAACCCTGTGAGAGGCAACGTGTGCTGGGTTAAACCCTGTGAGAGGGAGGGTGTGCTGGGTTAAACCCTGTGAGAGGCAAAGTGTGCTGGGTTAAACCCTGTGAGAGGCAAAGTGTGTAAGGTTAAACCCTGTGAGAGGGAGGGTGTGCTGAGTTAAACCCTGTGAGAGGCAAAGTGTGTTGGGTTAAACCCTGTGAGAGGCAACGTGTGCTGGGTTAAACCCTGTGAGAGGGAGGGTGTGCTGGGTTAAACCCTGTGAGAGGCAGAGCACTGTACCCTGTGAGGGATTGTTACAGTGAGACAGTTGGACATAAAGGTCAGAGACTGGAATGGCGGCTGAGCTCCCAGCTGGCCTGTGGCCGCCTTTGTGACTTGCGCTGTGATTAGCTCCACGTGTCCATCTGCATGCTGACCAGGTGCTCAACAACAAGGGGGAGGAAGGAGGGGCATGTCTGTGTCATGTGTCATTTGTGTTCTTGTGAGCAAAGAGCTAAGCCTAAACACAATTTAACACAGCAGAGCCTGGGATAGTAACATTAGCAGAGCATGATATAGGCAGAACACAGGTTAAGAAAGTAAGCGTGGCATGACAGAGACAGAACACAGGTTAAGAAAGTAAGCGTGGCATGACAGAGACAGAACACAGGTTAAGAAAGTAAGCGTGGCATGACAGAGACAGAACACAGGTTAAGAAAGTAAGCGTGGCATGATAGAGACAGAACACAGGTAAAGAAAGTAAGCGTGGCATGACAGAGACAGAACACAGGTTAAGAAAGTAAGCGTGGCATGATAGAGACAGAACACAGGTTAAGAAAGTAAGCGTGGCATGACAGAGACAGAACACAGGTTAAGAAAGTAAGCGTGGCATGACAGAGACAGAACACAGGTTAAGAAAGTAAGCGTGGCATGATAGAGACAGAACACAGGTTAAGAAAGTAAGCGTGGCATGATAGAGACAGAACACAGGTTAAGAAAGTAAGCGTGGCATGACAGAGACAGAAAACAGGTTAAGAAAGTAAGCGTGGCATGACAGAGACAGAACACAGGTTATCAGCACTAGTATAATGTGACACAAGTGAACCTGAGTTTTATTGTGATATTGACATGAGGACAGAGGACAAATATCTCACTAATTTAAGTTGCTTCAAAGAGCACATAATCAAGATCTTGTGGCATGGCCCAGAGGGTACATTTCCAGTATCTTCAGTTCATATGTGTGACACGTGTTTCTCAGTTAATCACTCTGGGCTTCAGCCCAAGAGATGATTGCATGAAATGGTGTGAACATGCTGCAAAGTGAATGGGCTTCATTTAGACCGAGTTCAGATCACATGAGCCCAAGACTAAAATGAACAATTTTTTGTGCTTTCTCATTCCTAGACCTTGTTAACTCTCCTTTATAAAGTGGAACAAAAATAAAGTTTAATCAGACATGACAGTGTCAACTCTGTGAAGCCTTTCTACATTTGAATAAGACATCATCATTTAATTTCTGTATGTTCAGGAAATATACAGAATTACAGGAAATATACAGAAAGTGCAGGAAATATATAGAAAGTGCAGGAAATATACAGAAAGGGCAGGAAATATACAGAAAGTGCAGGACATATACAGAAAGGGCAGGAAATATACAGAAAGGGCAGGAAATATACAGAAAGTGCAGGAAATATATAGAAAGGGCAGGAAATATAAAGAAAGGGCAGGAAATGTATGGAAAGTGTTAGGGTTATCAAACCAAACTGGGGGACCGTGGAGCCATTTCCCCCCCCCCCCCCAGAGCCTCAGTCCCCCCAGACTTCCCAAACAGGACCTCTGTGGCCTTTGAGGAGGACTCACAATGTAGTAATTAAAAGACTGCAGGAAGCTCAAACTCCTCTCATTGCAGAGCAAGAGACCCTGAGAGTGCTCAAGTCCAGGCCTTGGTGGACACTGTAGTTGTAGTGAATGACAAGCCTAGCTGAAGTGAATCGTGTTCTCATCATCATGAGCCACAGTGCCTGCAGGTGCTTTTAGGCACCTCTCAATCAGCAGCCATTTTACAGCTTGGAAATGAGGTGAGCTGAGTCCATAATCAGTCAGTGACTCAAATGCTGAAACACAGCAAAAACCAGCACACAATGACTCCAGCCCTGCAGAGTGGGTGTGAAACACGTATTCCTCAATGACTCCAGCCCTGCAGAGTGGGTGTGAAACACGTATTCCTCAATGACTCCAGCCCTGCAGAGTGGGTGTGAAACACGTATTCCTCAATGACTCCAGCCCTGCAGAGTGGGTGTGAAACACGTATTCCTCAATGACTCCAGCCCTGCAGAGTGGGTGTGAAACACGTATTCCTCAATGACTCCAGCCCTGAAGAGTGGGTGTGAAACACGTATTCCTCAATGACTCCAGCCCTGCAGAGTGGGTGTGAAACACATATTCCTCAATGACTCCAGCCCTGCAGAGTGGGTGTGAAACACGTATTCCTCAATGACTCCAGCCCTGCAGAGTGGGTGTGAAACACGTATTCCTCAATGACTCCAGCCCTGCAGAGTGGGTGTGAAACACGTATTCCTCAATGACTCCAGCCCTGCAGAGTGGGTGTGAAACACGTATTCCTCAATGACTCCAGCCCTGCAGAGTGGGTGTGAAACACGTATTCCTCAATGACTCCAGCCCTGCAGAGTGGGTGTGAAACACGTATTACTCAGTCGCAGTAAGCGCATGTGAGGGGAGGAATGGCAGTGAGCCCCCATGCCGGGGGGGTGAGGGTCTGACAGGCTGCTCTCTCCTCTCACTGAAATGCAGAATGGACAGACACAGAGCCAGGGAGGTATTTAAAGACCAAATATCACATGTGCTGGGTGGGGGGAGGGGGAAGAGGGTTGTTTTTGGAACACAGAGAAGGAGAGAGGGAGACCGAGAGAAAGGAAAGGAAAAAAGCTCAGAGGTTTGAGGACACAGGATTTGACGGCACAGGCCAGCCGCCTCTCCAAACCAGCCGCCCATGAGCCAGAGTAAGCGTGGGACAGGAGAGCGGGAACGGGCGCAGCTGGAGAAACGCACGGAGGAGTAGGAGAGACAGAGAGAAAGGAGAGAGAGGTGGTGAACCTGTGCCGAGGAGCAGGAGAGACAGAGAGAGAGCAGAGACAGGCAGCCGGGTCTGGTCTGGGTTCAGCAGAGAGACGGTGGGGGGAGCAGGGATCCGTGAGTAACAGGAGTGTATAAAGGCGTGTTTGCTCGTTGGTCATCGGTAGCCGTGGTTAGCAGTCATTAGGCTCTGTTAGCCGTTAGCAGCCATGTGGGCCCTGCTGACTGAGCTGCTCTTCAGTCTGGTGTTGCTGGCCTTCCTGGTGATCAGCTGCCAGAATGTTCTACATATCGCCAGTGGCTCTCTGCGCTCTGCCCTCACCTACATCCACCAGCAGCTGGACCGCGAGCTGGGGGAGGGAGAGGGCGTGGCCGACGAGGAGGAGAACATTACCACGCGAGTGGTGCGCCGTCGCGTCATTCTAAAGGTAGGAGCAAGGAGAGAGGGAGAAAGGGAGAGAGACAGGGAAAAACAGAGAAAAAGAGAGAGGGTGAGAGATAGAGAGAGGACAGGCCATAGAGAACAGAAAATTCATGGGATCTCTCGCTCTTTCAGTACCTCCAGTCATAAAATTGGGTCACCATGGCAATGCCCAAAGCAGCAGGCAGAATATAACAGAAACCATGCCAGACCCTAACCAGGACTAGAGTTTCTGACAGGTTACTGCATGGGCTGCAGTGAAGGCGTATTGTGAAGGCAGGATCTTGTGCTTTGCTGTGTGTGTGTGCGTGTTTGTGTGTCTGTGAGTGTGTGAGTGAGTGTGTGAGTCTGTGTCTGTGAGAGTGTGTAAAAGCGCGTGTGTTTGTGTGTCTGTGAGAGTGTGTGTGTGTGCGTGTGTTTTTGTGTCTGTCTGTGAGAGTGTGTGTGTTTGTGGGCTCAAGCACATGTGTCTGCTTGCATGGGTATGAGTATGTCTTCAAACTATTATTTTTTGTCTTAAGTATCATACAGCCCAGCATCTGTATCAACTATATTTTTAACAACCATAAATAAAGGATGGCACTGCTGTTCCAGAGATTATACTACCTGTATGAGGTACACATGGTATAGCACATGCCCAGTTAATGTTCCAGGAATGTACGTGCAGATTTTAAATTAATTTATATGTATTTAGCTATATTCACTATGAACAAGGTTTTCCAATGGAATGTTATTAAATTGGACAGCACTAAGATGTATAGGGATTCTGCTGGTAACAGTCTGTCATGGCACTGCACCATGGCAAGATCACAATCACCAGCGCTAAAGAAAAGATTAAAATGTTATAAATTATAGTAAGAAAACTGAAAACACAGCAAGCAGCATTTATAAAATATAATTCTGACCTCTACACCCAGTGAAACATGTAAAATTCTCATTTTAGCTGCCTCTGTACTTATACACCGGTTCTCATCTGCTCTTGGCTTAAAGCTGATAGGTATTAGATGTGAGATTTAAAGCTGATAGGTATTACATGTGAGATTTAAAACTGATAGGTATTACATGTGAGATTTAAAGCTGATGTGTATTACATGTGAGATTTAAAGCCGATAGGTATTACATGTGAGATTTAAAGCCGATAGGTATTAGATGTGAGATTTAAAGCCGATAGGTATTACATGTGAGATTTAAAGCTGATAGGTATTACATGTGAGATTTAAAGCTGATAGGTATTACATGTGAGATTTAAAGCCGATAGGTATTACATGTGAGATTTAAAACTGATAGGTATTACATGTGAGATTTAAAACTGATAGGTATTAGATGTGAGATTTAAAGCTGATAGGTATTACATGTGAGATTTAAAGCTGATAGGTATTACATGTGAGATTTAAAGCCGATAGGTATTACATGTGAGATTTAAAACTGATAGGTATTAGATGTGAGATTTTGCACTTAGTTGCAATTTGAATTTGTACCCAACTCAATAACAAATCTAATGTAAAATCAACACAACAAAAATTCTGTTGTTAAATATCTTTTAAATTGTGAACACACAAACGGCTCAGATTATAATTGTTTTGTCTAAAAAGGAACAGCTTTTGAAAGTTTAAATAAATTTTTATAATCAAACTTGAGTTAAGTGCAGAATGTGTTATATTTTGAGAGTGACTGATTACATCATTGGGAACATATTTCATTACTGGGAGCTGCATGGGTCCTAGACCTTACAGCCGCTTAGTCTGAGCCTAGGGTTCACAACAAAATCCAACAATAGCCTGGATTTGACAATTTAAGCCAAAATAATGTTAGCTAATGATATTTTTATTAACAGTAGTAAAACTAACCCCGCTTTACTGCAAACCTCATGCAATTAAAGAGCCCACTTTTGTTTGATATGTTCGCTAATGTTAGTATGGTCATTAAGTTTTTCATCAGCATCTATTTTTTCCTGATTGAGCTATGAAAAGAGAAAGGCCAGAGATGAGGTGGAGGGAGTATCATAGACAGATAAAAGTGGGTGACAGATTTGGGATATTCTAAATGACATGTTTGTGAACACAGATTGAGGTATTCTGCACTATGGCAGAGTGTGATGGGTGGGCGGTAACGGTGGTTGTGGGCATGGTTATGTCAGGGGGTTTAGGTTCCGGAAGTAAAGACACACGTGGCCCAATTGCATTTGGCATTGAAAAAAAAAATTTAAAATGGTCCTTTCATATGAGCCAATAATCACACGACCTCGTTCTCAATGTGTTCATATGGCAGTTCATCGCAAAAAAAAATATACTTTTTTGTTTTCATCCCGATATCTGAAATCATTTAAAAACTAATGTTACACAACAGAGACTGTAATCTACACTGACTTCATCAAGGTCTTGATGATGTTGTCCATGACATCATTTTAAGAATGATCTGTAATTGTTTGCTTATAAGACAATATAATTTCAAATTGAACAATGCAAATCCAGAGGTAAGATTGCTTGTCAGACTTCAGTAATTGTCAAGCTTTAGGACATGTGTAGCTCCAGCTGAGACTTCGGCTGAATTGATGGCAGCGTTCCAATACTCTACTGTCACCTCATCTCCCCAATACTTGAAAAATGTACCCCCCTTTCCTCTACTAGCACCCCAGTTCTGGACATTGGAGGAAGGGAGGAGGATACATTTTTTGGGTATTTGAACACATCCAAGGAGTGTTCCATTCTGCAAATCTGCAGGGCCCTCCAGGTCTTTCAGCTGCACCACACTTTTCATTTTACATACTGTGTAGATGTGGGTAATGTCCTGTTGTGCATAACATGGTCCAAAAATGGTGAATATTGTATGTCCATATGTCAGTTTGATAAATAGTGTCAGGACAAAAGTCTGCAGCAGCAGTGTGCCCTCCCCAGGGTTTGAGGACTCGGTGGGACTTGTCTCGTGTCACTTTTATACTGCTGTCACTAGTCCATTAAGAATTGTTTCTGTCACTGTTGCAGCCATGGCCTCCTGGCTATTGAAATGGCATGACATAATAGTGATCACAGAGTTTCATTCAGTTTGCGAGATCTACGTCTCTCTCTCCCTATCCCCACCTCTCTCATTCTCTCTCTTTATCTCGGTCTGTATCAAGACAAGTAACAAAAACAAGAAAGTCATCCCTTCTTCTTTTCTCCTTCCCTTCCTATCCCGCCTCCCCCCCCTTCCCTGTCCTTCCCCTCTCCCTACCTCCCCCTCCCTTGTGGACTTTGAATCTATGCCAGTGTATGGGATGAGGGGGAGTAGGCTCTCTCCTGGGAGCTATTTTAGTCCAGGATTCAAGGGCCAGTTTTGCTGACTCCTGTTTTTTCCACCCACACCTCCATGTTGCAAAGTCCCTGCCCCACTCCCTCTGTGAGCATGGCAGTCACTGCTGTTCTTTCACCTCCTCACCTGTCATAAATACCTATTTGTGGCTCGGTCTCTGTGACCATCCCAACCTGTGGAGCAGTGTTAAAAATGATAACTTTATATCAAATTATTTGGGCACCATTTGATTGGAAACACACATTTGTGTGATATCTGTGTCATGGCAAGTCAGACGAGGGCTGTGGCATTGTACATTGTATGAAATTTGCTCTTCATTTTTAAAAAAAAAACTGCCAGCAATAGTAAATATTGAACATTGCAATCTGAGTTTGGAAAAAGAAATGGGATATGTAGTGTTGTGTACCCACATTTTAAGTTTGTCTTAATGCCGTGTTGTAAGATTGCTCACTGGAAGACATACTGTCATGTAACATTATTGTTATGTTTGTTTTAGAGGGATGATTGTGAATGTCTTGTTTTGTAACATTGTCTTAACAATGTTACAATGTTTGTTTTAGGGGGATGAGTTGGAGGATCTTCCCGGGGAGCAAGTGAGCGAGGAGCAGTTCACCGATGAGCACGGAAACATCGTCACCAAGAAGGTCTGCTCCCCTGAGCTCGTTCACTGCTTCATCCCTCTCTCACTGTCAGTCTGTTTACCAAAGCACAATTTAAGGCGCCACATTATCAGTTTTGACCCATTTTCCCAGAAAAATAACTTTTTTTTCTGGATTTTATGTTTTTCAAGCATAAAAATATTTTGTTTGAATGAGACTGCAGTTCCATATTATAAAATAGTGCCATCTGTACCCTGTGCTGTGTTAATTAACACAGCAGAGGCTAAAGGATTATCATTAACACAGCAGAGGCTAAATGCATTATCATTAACACAGCACAGGCTAAAGGACTATCATTAATATAATACAGGCTAAAGGATTATCATTAAGACAGCACAGGCTAAAGGATTATCATTTACACAGCACAGGCTAAATGCATATCATTAAGACAGCACAGGCTAAAGGATTATCATTTACACAGCACAGGCTAAAGGATTATCATTAACACAGCACAGGCTAAAGGATTATCATTAACACAGCACAGGCTATAGGATTATCATTTACACAGCACAGGCTAAAGGATTATCATTAACACAGCACAGGCTAAATGAATTGTCATTAACACAGCACAGGCTAAAGGATTATCATTAATATAGTACAGGCTAAAGGATTATCATTAACACAGCACAGGCCAAGTACATTATCATTAACACAGCACAGGCTAAAGGATTATCATTTACACAGCACAGGCTAAAGGATTATCATTAACACAGCATAGGCTAAAGGATTATCATTAACACAGCACAGGCTAAATGCATTATCATTAACACAGCACAGGCTAAAGGATTATCATTAATATAGTACAGGCTAAAGGATTATCATTAACACAGCACAGGCCAAATACATTATCATTAACACAGCACAGGCTAAAGGATTATCATTTACACAGCACAGGCTAAATTCATTATCATTAACACAGCACAGGCTAAAGGATTATCATTTACACAGCACAGGCTAAATGCATTATCATTAACACAGCACAGGCTAAAGGATTATCATTTACACAGCACAGGCTAAAGGATTATCATTAACACAGCACAGGCTAAAGGATTATCTTTAACACAGCACAGGCTAAATGCATTATCATTAACACAGCACAGGCTAAAGGATTATCATTAACACAGCACAGGCTAAAGGATTATCATTTACACAGCACAGGCTAAAGGATTATCATTAACACAGCACAGGCTAAATGCATTATCATTAACATAGCACAGGCTAAAGGATTATCATTAACACAGCACAGGCTAAAGGATTATCATTTACACAGCACAGGCTAAAGGATTATCATTAACACAGCACAGGCTAAAGGATTATCATTTACACAGCACAGGCTAAATTCATTATCATTAACACAGCACAGGCTAAAGGATTATCATTTACACAGCACAGGCTAAAGGATTATTATTAACACAGCACAGGCTAAAGGATTATCATTTACACAGCACAGGCTAAAGGATTATCATTAACACAGCACAGGCCAAATACATTATCATTAACACAGCACAGGCTAAAGGATTATCATTTACACAGCACAGGCTAAAGGATTATCATTTACACAGCACAGGCTAAAGGATTATCATTAACACAGCACAGGCTAAAGGATTATCATTTACACAGCACAGGCCAAATACATTATCATTAACACAGCACAGGCTAAAGGATTATCATTAACACAGCACAGGCTAAAGGATTATCATTTACACAGCACAGGCCAAATACATTATCATTAACACAGCACAGGCTAAAGGATTATCATTAACACAGCACAGGCTAAAGGATTATCATTTACACAGCACAGGCCAAGTACATTATCATTAACACAGCACAGGCTAAAGGATTATCATTTACACAGCACAGGCTAAAGGATTATCATTAACACAGCACAGGCTAAAGGATTATCTTTAACACAGCACAGGCTAAATGCATTATCATTAACACAGCACAGGCTAAAGGATTATCATTAACACAGCACAGGCTAAAGGATTATCATTTACACAGCACAGGCTAAAGGATTATCATTAACACAGCACAGGCTAAATGCATTATCATTAACATAGCACAGGCTAAAGGATTATCATTAACACAGCACAGGCTAAAGGATTATCATTTACACAGCACAGGCTAAAGGATTATCATTAACACAGCACAGGCTAAAGGATTATCATTTACACAGCACAGGCTAAATTCATTATCATTAACACAGCACAGGCTATAGGATTATCATTTACACAGCACAGGCTAAAGGATTATTATTAACACAGCACAGGCTAAAGGATTATCATTTACACAGCACAGGCTAAAGGATTATCATTAACACAGCACAGGCCAAATACATTATCATTAACACAGCACAGGCTAAAGGATTATCATTTACACAGCACAGGCTATAGGATTATCATTTACACAGCACAGGCTAAAGGATTATCATTAACACAGCACAGGCTAAAGGATTATCATTTACACAGCACAGGCCAAATACATTATCATTAACACAGCACAGGCTAAAGGATTATCATTAACACAGCACAGGCTAAAGGATTATCATTTACACAGCACAGGCTAAAGGATTATCATTAACACAGCACAGGCTAAAGGATTATCATTAACACAGCGCATGCCAAATACATTATCATTAACACAGCACAGGCTAATACTGTATTATTAACATTACATTACCAAAGCTGTGTCAGTTTTAGTTAAAAAGTCGACTCTTTCCCAGAAATGTGCCTTGTTACTTTCACCTTATTTTTAGATTACTATGTTTTTCATTCTATTTTCTAAAATGTTTAAATAAAAACTGATAAATTTTCAGATTTCTAAAAAACGTAAGCCTTTCATGTGCCTTGGAGATGGGGGCTAATACAGTAACCAGGTGATGGGACAGAGAGGTTATATGAAACCAGCACTGGGTGGAGTTATCATACCAGTACAGTATTGAAAGACCAGTGTTACACAAATGTACACATCAACGGTTCCAATCAACATTACCCACTGTGGGAGACTGTCAGAAACTTCTGCTGTTCCTGTCTGTGTTTTCAAGCTGCTCTGGTTGCTCCTCAGTAACAACATCAGTCTCCCACAATTCTACACTCCCATAATCCCATAGTCTCATCAACATCATCACTGTCTTTAGTGTCACCTTTTAACCATCATCACTCATAATTTGTTGTGGGACTCAACAAATGTGCCCATGTGCCCCAGAGAATGAAGGGGTAGTGAGGCTGAGGACCTGCTCAGGTACACCCCCCTTCTGCCCTCTCCACCCCAACCCCTACCAGTCTGTTCCTGGGGGCCAGTTGGCTTGTTAGCTGTGCATACCTTCCCTCAGTCACACACATACACATTGAAGCAAACACACCCTGTCTCTCACACGCACACACGCTCTTGTAGGAGCATGAGGCTGACCGCCCCTCTCTCTCCCCCCGGTCGGGGCAGATTGTGCGGAAGGTGGTGCGGAGGGGGAAGGGCTCTGAGGAGGGTTCAGAGGCCAGCGTGGAGGGCTCTCTGCAGGAGGCAGACGAGGTGGAAGCTGAAGCTGACCAGTTCATGAACTACGCCATTCTGGCCCGGGAGACCGGCAAGGTGGGCCAGACTAAGTTCAACCAATGCTGGACCTTGTTGACCTGGGCTAAGATTGACTGACCACAACTGAGCTTTACTGACCATGGCTGAGCCTTACTGATGTCAGACAAACATGTTTATAATAAATTGATGGTTGAGTGGCTCTGAATAACCCTATTTGCCTGATGAATACAGCTGGAGCTTACTAATCGGGGCTAGGCAGGGCTGACCCTAGCTGGGATGCACTAAAATCCTCTGGGCAGGTGTCTGATTGGGGTAGATACACTGATTTGGCGGGGGGGCTGTGGTAGGGGTACTCTGATTCAGGGGAGGCTGTGCAAAGTCATAATGAACTATGCTTTATAGGTAGTGTAAAATGGGGTATTAATCAGTACAGCAGAGATTTACTGCGTACCGCTGAGCACTGCTGACAAGAGCTGGACCTCAGTTCCCCCAGCTTAGCCTTACTGAACACAGCTGGGCCTTACTGAGCAATGCTTAGCTTTACTGAACAGTGCTGGGCCTTACTGAGCACAGCTGGGCCTTACTGAACACAGCTGGGCCTTACTGAACAGTATTGGGCCTTACTGGGCAGTGCTGGGCCTTACTCAACAGTGCTTGGCCTTACTGAGCACAGCTGGGCCTTACTGGGCAGTGCTGGGTTTTATTGAACACAGCTGGGCCTTACTCAACAGTGCTGGGCTTTAATTATCAGTGCTGGGCCTTACTGAACACAACTGGGCCTTACTGGGCAGTGCTGGGCTTTATTGAACAGTGCTGGGCCTTACTCAACAGTGCTGGGCTTTAATTATCAGTGCTGGGCCTTACTGAACACAACTGGGCCTTACTGGGCAGTGCTGGGCTTTAATTATCAGGGCTGGGCCTTACTGAACACAGCTGGGCCTTAGTGGGCAGTGCTGGGCTTTATTGAACAGTGCTAGGCCTTACTGGGCAGTGCTGGGCCTTACTGAACAGTGCTGGGCCTTACTGGGCAGTTCTGGGCCTTACTGAACAGTGCTGGGCTTTATTGAACAGTGCTGGGCTTTATTGAACAGTGCTGGGCCTTAGTGTGCAGTGCTGGGCTTTATTGAACACAGCTGGGCCTTACTCAACAGTGCTGGGCTTTAATTATCAGGGCTGGGCCTTACTGAACACAGCTTGGCCTTACTGGGCAGTGCTGGGCTTTATTGAACAGTGCTGGGCCTTACTGAGTTGCGCTGGGCTTTAATGATCAGGGCTGGGGCTAACCACAGCTGAGGCTCACTGTGCAGGGTGGAGTTCCAGTAGCCAGGGATATTTGGGATGACGGAGTGAAAGTGACAGTGAGAAAGGCACAGTCCTCCGATTAGTGGGTGTGTGACATTCAGTGGGCATCAGCAGCATGGCTTGGCTCACAGGAAGCTGCAGCTCCAATGGGCCTTGGTGTGGAAATGGCGTGTGCATGAAATGCTCAGACTGCACTGGGCCAGAAGCGCCCCCTACATGAGGACAGTGTGTACTCCCCTTCTGTCCAATGACTGGCTATACCTGTCTCACCTGCTCTGTGCTTTACCTGTGCACTGTGAAACCATCCCCCAAGAGCCAAAGACCACTGGATTCCCCACAGGATTCCTCCATTCATCCTCATCAGAACATGGCTGCCAGAGCACAGGGACATGCTCCAAAATTCATCTACTTGTGGGGATCATGTGTGCATCTCTCTGCTTTATAATGGAGCATAACACAATGAGTGGATTAGTATGGTGTGTTGTGTCACAGGGTTTGGGGTCGGCTCTTCTGTGTGTACTGTTGCATTATTCTCTGCTTTTAACAGTACTGTTTCCCTGAGTGGCTGTCTCCCCTTTTAGTGTAACTAACTGCTAGTCTCTGTTTCTGTACTTCTAAAACAGCAATGCAATCTGCATCTTTCTGTTTCTCTGATTCCTCTTTTTCTTTGTCCTGTCTTTCCCTCCCTCCCACCCCATTTCTTTCTATTTCTTGCATTCACTTTCTTCTTCCTTCATCTCCCTTTTCATGTCTCATTTTCAATTTTCATGCCATTCTTCCCTTCTTTTGTTATTCTCTCTCCCTCTTTCACCTGACTATCCTCCTGGTCCATTTCTCTCCCCATCTCTCCCTCCATCTTCCTCCTTCTTTTTCCATCACAACCTTACACCTCCCTTCCCCCCTTTCTCCCTCATCTCTCCTTCAATCCATCCATTCTGTTCTTTCATACTTCCATCTCATCCCTTTCTCCTTCTGCCCCTTCCTTTCTCTGATCTGTCCTTCCATTCATTTGCTCTATCCATTCTTCCCCTCCATCTTATCTCTACTCTCTTTCCCTGTCCCCCTCTTTTTTCCTCTCTCTCTACCCTCATCCCACCCCCCTGCTGTAGCCGGATATTGTGGATTTGAAGAAGGGTGCTCAGATAGTGAAACGCGCCAGTGTCCGGAGAGTAAAGCAGTGAAAGCAGTGACTGACCAGTCCCTGCAGGTACGGGACAGAGAGACAGACACAGAGACACACACAGAGGCACACACCCTCTAAACATACATATACTCTACACACACAGTCATATCGACACAGACATACACACAGACGCACAGACACACACTCACTCTACAAACCCACACATACACTGAAACACACACTCTGTACACATGCACAAACATACTCATGTGCTCTATCTCCAAACACTCATTCTATACTTCTACGTTCAAAAGCACACACAGCCAGACTTATTGATTTACTGACTGACTGACAGACTGAACAAGTTTTTTTTTACCTTATCTACTTGTAACCTGCAGAGTCTACAGGTTAAATTTCAGTCTTGAAGGACTGGCTTCAAACCAGCAGACACTGCCCCGTGCAGGGCTGGAGTTAAACTAGCAGACACTGCCCCCTGCAGGGCTGGGGTTAAACCAGCAGACATTGCCCCCTGCAGGGCTGGAGTTAAACCAGCAGACACTGCCCCCTACAGGGCTGGAGCTGACTAGTGCTGTTGTCACCTCATTTGATCAGTATATAGGGGCTAGTGCAATCTCTGCCAGTGCAATCTCTGCCAGTGCTTCAACAGAACTGGCCAGATTGCAGTGTGTGTATCAGGGAGTGAAATATCTCTGATTCAGCGAATTCTGCAGCGATACAAGAATCAGTATGTACTGCTTTGTTTTATCACAGTGCATAATATCAGTGTGTAAAATCAGAAGCACTACAGTTAGTATCAGTGTGCATTGTTATATTATGCTACAGTTAGTATCAGTGTGCATTTATTACTTCATCCTGTGTGCAGTCAGTGAACTTCTTTGTCAGGACATGCAGAACATGGAGGAAACAGGCAGAGGCCATGATGGAGAAGTTTAACACCTGCTTGGTGCAGCTCTTACTGGATTGTGAGTGCTGACAAAATAATAAAAGCCAGCACCTCAAAAAGGCATAGATAACTCGTAGCAACATGAAGCTGTCACCTGACAATAACATGCCCTGTCATTCTTAATCATAACCCCACGCTAACTACCTCTCAACTAAAAAATTCCTGGTTTTTATTCCAAACATATCCCTCCAGTCCGCTAGCAGCAATGCACCTCTCTAATGCAACGCCCCAATTAGCACCTTGTCTCACTGCTGTGTTTAGAAATTTGCACAGAAAAAGGATCCAGAACATTACCATTAGGATCCATTTACATTACCCACAGGCCCGCAGTCAGAATGGGAGCTATGGAGCTTCACAGCCCATCATCCCCAATGTTCCCTGCTAAGGAATAAACATAACATGTATTTACAATGTAGAATTTTAAATATTTAAACATGATACATACATTTTTGTTAAATATATGTATCAAAATGTGAAATTATTATTACTTAAAAAAAAATGAAACTAAAGCAATATGTGTGTGGTAGTATGATGGAAGCATGCAGTAGTGTGAGGAGTCCAAAATGCCCTGTGCAGTGGGCAGGCTGCACATGGGCCAGGTTGGGCTCCCTGCTCTGTACTCGCACATGAGCATCCCTAAAAGAGTGTTAATGCGAGCCACACAGCACCAAATACCAAGTTTCAAAGGCCAAAGTTAAAAAGACTTTCATCCTTTGACATGTGAACAGACCAGAGCAGCTGCACGAAGGAGTGTGAGTTTGTGTGTGCGTGTGCGCACGTGTGTGTGTGCGTGTGTGCGTGATTGTGTGTGTGTGCGCGCATGCATGTGTGTGTGTGCTCTTGTGCAGTTGTGTTCATTTCCATGCTGAAGAGACTAACCTTCAGTGTATTTAATTCAGTAGGTTTAACTGGTAGAAGGTATTCTTAGATTTTCTATTAATAATATAATGTATTTGGAAACCCAGTTTATGATAAAGCATTGAGGAATTGGCATTAAAGGTTTGCTGAGTGCAGCTTGACCGTGGTAGCCTTTTTGCCTTTTATTTGGGGGGGGGTGTGGCAGGTGCTTGTGAAAGCAGAGCTGTGCTGACACGGAGGTGGGATGGCTTTGGGCCACAGAAATGGGGGCCTGATTCAGAGCCCCCCCCTCCTGTTGTAGCGGAGACTGGGGGGGGGGGGGCAAGGACATCTGTAAGACAAGCCATGACATTCCATATAGATATCCACCTTTGTCTATATATATATACTGTTTCCACTCTATAGCCCCTTGAGCGTCTGGCTCTCTCTCTCTCTTCTCCCTCTCTCTCTCTCTCTCTCTCTCTCTCTCTCCAAATGTTTTCATTTCAATGTGAGTCACAAATCTGTATTTTCTTGAGCTCTCCCCAGTGTGTTTGTTTGTGTGTGTGGCCTGTGCATGTCATGGCTAACTCTGGCAGATCCCAGATCCACCTGGCAACAGCAAAGATCTGAGGCAATCTATCCAATCAGAGGAGGTCTTTTTGGTTTTCACTCCTTTTCTCTGTTTTTCTATTGGCTCTCAGGATCTGACATCCACTCCTGAACCATCCTTCATTGAAACATGACAGACGGCAGATGACAGAGGAGAAGAAGGAAGAGAAGAATTAAAATGAAACAACTGATAAAACGAGAGGACAAATGACAGAAACAGCAGCTAAGGATGGTGATGATAAGTAGCAACCGATTCAAGAAGAAGAGGGAGAAAAAATAAACATCGGCCGCCGCAAAGATTTACTCATAGTTTTCTTACCTTTTTCTAAAAACAAAAAATGAGGAAAAAACAAACAAAACATAGGCTAGAAGCATGATTTCCTATAAAACACACAAAAAAAGTAAACAAAAACCTGCTTCCTGTTATCTATATCAGCATGTTCTGAATGCTGGTGCATGAGCCTGTCCTTACCTCCTGAATGCTGGGTACAGGGGTGGGGGCTGGGGTATAAGGGTTTAGCAGGGAGGCCCCCAAGGTGTGGGAGCAGGGTGAGAGGTTGGGCTGGGGTGAAACTGTGAGACTGTAGTGTCACAACACCAAAAATAGGTGGAGTAATGATTAATTCACTAATTTGACTCAATAGCTGTTTTGTTGTAAAGAGTAAAATCTTTTGATTGGTCTATTATTGACAGCTGACATTAGCTGCACACATTTTTGGTGTCCTGATATCTGATTGCCCTGTCACTAGGTTTCAGACTTCAGCTCAGGAGGGCCACAGTGTCTGCAGGTTTAACTCCAGTCCTGGAGGTCCGCAGTGTCTGCAGGTTTAACTCCAGTCCTGGAGGGCTGCAGTGTCTGCAGATTTAACTCCAGTCCTGGAGGGCCGCAGTGTCTGCAGGTTTAACTCCAGTCCTGGAGGGCCGCAGTGTCTGCAGGTTTAACTCCAGTCCTGGAGGGCCGCAGTGTCTGCAGGTTTAACTCCAGTCCTGGAGGGCCGCAGTGTCTGCAGGTTTAACTCCAGTCCTGGAGGGCCACAGTGTCTGCAGGTTTAACTCCAGTCCTGGAGGGCTGCAGTGTCTGCAGGTTTAACTCCAGTCCTGAAGGGCCACAGTGTCTGCAGATTTAACTCCAGTCCTGGAGGGCCGCAGTGTCTACAGGTTTAACTCCAGTTCTGGAGGGCCGCAGTGTCTGCAGGTTTAACTCCAGTCCTGGAGGGCTGCAGTGTCTGCAGGTTTATCTCCAGTCCTGGAGGGCCGCAGTGTCTGCAGGTTTATCTCCAGTCCTGGAGGGCCGCAGTGTCTGCAGGTTTAACTCCAGTCCTGGAGGGCCGCAGTGCCTGCAGGTTTAACTCCAGTCCTGGAGGGCCACAATGCCTGCAGGTTTAACTCCAGTCCTGGAGGGCCACAGTGCCTGCAGGTTTAACTCCAGTCCTGGAGGGCCGCAGTGTCTGCAGTATCACTCCAGTCAATGGCTTCAGTTAATCACTGACAGTTTTCACCTTTTCCCAAACAACCCCCAACTTCCCCAATTCTGCCCCACACCAAAATAATCCTTCTTACACAGAACTCCTCTGGCAATTTTCAACCCATTAATGCCGAGTCATTTTCGCTGCGGCTCATTTTTCTCCTTCATGTTACTGTACATAATATATGCACTAAAATGCTATGTGAATGTGTGTTGCGTGCGTGTGTGTTTATGTTAAAAAATTTACCCTATGCGATGATGAAGATGCTGCTGGCTTGGTAACTTTTAAAATTACTCTTTCCTGATTTTCTTGTTTGGTTAAATATATACATATATATAAATATATATCTTGAGATTGCTCTACATGGGTAAAAAAAGAAAAACCCTTTTGTGTTGTCCTGCCTGTGTGTTAGTGTGTCAGTCTGTTGTGTGTGAGGGTGTTTCTGTTTGTTTTGTTTTTGTTGTTGTTTTACCACGCCCCCCCCCCTCCCCCGCCCTTACATTACTGGGTTCTGAAGTGTCTCTTGGGGCTTCGTGTTTGGGGATGGACAGCTGAGGCCCTTTCACCCCTCCCCTGTGGTGCTTCTGTGTTTTACAGCGAGTGAGTCACTCAGAAGTGGCAAGTGTAGTTTCATACAGCATAGACTCATAGCCTGTTCTTATCTGCATTGATTGAGTAAAGGCCAGTCCTGTCTGAGCACACAGATACAGAACACTTCCATCTCCCACCTCTGCCAAAATCACCATGTCTTCCAAGGTAGCTTGTGGCCCCTGCAGTCTCCCTCTATTGGACCACTGGACTACAGAACAGATGGGAGTGGCGCCCCCAATGGATGATTTATGTCAATGCAGGAAACCCTGTTTGATCCCTAGTGGCTTAGTCTCCTATTGAACCCAAACCTGAAGTCTTGGCTGATGCAGTATCGAGGACTGCCAGTAGAGGGAGACCTACAGTCCTGCCCCTGGCCTCACAATACAGAGGTCATCGACCCCTCCCTATTTTCACTACAGGTTTGGGCCAGAGGGAGCAGCCACTGGTGAAAGAGTAGCTTTGTGGCACAGAGAGGAAATATTTTGGGAAATCACAAAAAAAAAAAGCTCCAAATTCGATCAGCTCTGCCCTGAAGAGGGGTAGCTCAGCCTGGGGCCTGTGAGGCCAGACAGAGTGTTTTAATGTTCCTTCTGTTTTTTTGTTGTCTTTTCTCAGTAATTCCTGTGACTCTCTTCCTTACTTTTCACTCAGGGGAGCAGCAAAGACAGAGAATCACCAAGCACTGTGATAACAGACCGTAAATAAATGGACCCCAGAACTGTGAGCCTGACCTCTACCCCCACCCTGTGTGCCCCACCCTCAATCACGTCCCAGCCCATAAACTCCACCAAACTCTTTTCTTCTCTTTCTCCCTTTGTGTCTACAACCCTAAACTCACCTTCCCCTGTTCTCCTCCTGTCTCCTCCCTTTCTTTTCCCTTCCATTTGGTGGAGAATAGAGAGTATGTTCAGTTCTTCTGTGTCTACTTTAGCAATAATATGAATATGAACATTGAATTTGGAGGATTGGGCTTTTTTGTATGTGCGTGCGCGTGTGTGTGTGTGTATCTTTGTGTGCGGGCGAGGCAAGATGGGTTGTTGGATCCCTATATTGAAATGTCCATACACTCACACCACACATACATACACTCACACTCACACACACACCCTCTGAGCTTCCATTTCACAATATGAAACTAGCCAGAGCTTTCAAAACTGATTCTTTAACACAATAATTGTTTATTTTTGCATCATTTGACATTCAGATGCTGGTGGAGGCTGTGGTGTATAGCAGCTGTGGTTTGTAGCAGCTGTGATGTATAGCAGCTGTGGTTTGTAGCAGCTGTGGTTTGGGTTTGTAGCAGCTGTGGTTTGTAGCAGCTGTGATTTCTAACAGCTGTGGTGTATAGCAGCTGTGGTTTGTAGCAGTTGTGGTGTATAACACCTGTGGTTTGTAGCAGCTGTGGTTTGTAGCAGCTGTGGTGTGTAGCAGCTGTGGTTTGTAGCAGCTGTGGTGTACAGCAGCTGTGGTGTGTAGCAGCTGTGGTGTACAGCAGCTGTGGTGTGTAGCAGCTGTGGTGTGTAGCAGTTGTGGTGTATAGCAGCTGTGGTGTGTAGCAGCTGTGGTGTGTAGCAGCTGTGGTGTGTAGCAGCTGTGGTGTGTAGCAGTTGTGGTGTATAGCAGCTGTGGTGTACAGCAGCTGTGGTGTATAGCAGCTGTGGTGTGTAGCAGTTGTGGTGTGTAGCAGCTGTGGTGTATAGCAGCTGTGGTGTGTAGCAGTTGTGGTGTATAGCAGCTGTGGTGTGTAGCAGCCACATCCTCATCACAGTATCACACACATCCCGCTCAGGACTACGCAGCTCCTCCCACCTGCGTTCCCTCCTCTCACCTTACTTTAAGAGGGTTGCTGTGTAAATGATCTATTTGTGAAGATTTTTTTGAGATTTTGCTTGACTTTCTTCTCTAGCTCTTCCTATTTTTGCTCACTAGGGCTGAGGGATAGTTTGATGTGTGTTCAGTTTTTCTTTGGTTGTTGGTTGGTTTTGGTTGGGGAAACTACAAATATCTGTGTGCTTTAAGGTTTCTTATGGAGTTCTCTACTGCCCCCAGGGGGCACTGTTCTCATTAATGAAAAGGACAAGGTAGAGAACTCCAAACCCAACCACTCAAAAAGACAGCGAGTCAATGTGAAAATTCTGTTTTTCAATTATTTCCATGAGTGTGTTGGTGTGTGTTCTCATCCACAAAGGAATGTAAAATGCTAAAGGAAAGTGCTTATATCAGAATCAGAAGAGCAGCCATCTCATTTACTACTATTGTTTTTAAGCCTTAAGATATATAACACCTATCAGAATGAAGATTATTCACTTTCTACCTCTGCTGTGAGCAGGATTGTCTCTGTGTTTTCATAGTATTAGTCAAACAGAATGCTGTGTGTGTGTGCGTGCGTGCGTGCGTGCGTGCGTGTGAGTGCATGCGTGCGTGTGTGCGTGCATGCGTGTGTGTGTGTGAGAAAGGATGGAGGGTAGACTGACTGTAGATGCAGTGGGTACTCTCCTGTCCCAAAGGCTGAGCCACACAGTTTTAGATCATGATTCAGAGTCAGTTTGTCAGCTTTATACAGCTGCACCATACAGGAGTTATCCTGCTGATAAGGAAGTGAACACAACTGATAAATATAAGCACATAATTATCTTCTTAATGTTTTAATCAGGGCTTCCAGTAGACCTCCTATATTCACAGGTGGAGAAAACACGTGTAAGGAGGAATGAACAGTGTTCCTGCATAATACAGCATGACAAGTGCTCTACCTGTGTCTGTAAACTGCTTGCTGCATCTTAGGGCTGTGAAGCTGTGCAACCACATCAGCAGCAGTGTTGTTGCATAAATAACAGACATGCACAACCTGTGAGCTCCTCATACACACAGAAAAATCATTTATTTAGCTAAATCTGCTTCTCAGGTTTTAGTTATTTTAGGGGATTTTATAGACATCCTGTTCAGGCAAAAGGGAGGCTCACCCCACTTGAGACATAACATCCTTGGCATTGACTGGAGGGTGCTGATGCTGATGTCAAAATGCTGGCAAAAACCAAATGTTTTGTGTGAAATCAAAAAACAAAAAAAGAAATGGTAGTGTAATGATGGTTGTGTTGTAGCTCTTCAAATGTTGGGTTGTGTACTTTTAATAACAACCTGTCATTGTAGTCATTTACATTTTAACAGGATTTTTTTTCCACATGTGAATTTGCAAACTGTGAAGGGACTTTGAATGTTTTCTCTCTCCTGTGAAATGTGTGCATGAGGAATGAGGGTTAACCATGTCTGTCAGAGAGTCGCCTGCCCCTGGTCTCACACTCCCTCCTAAAAGGCTGAGAAATGGACCAGGCATGCAGACCCTCTAACAGTGATGATCATAGCAGAAGAGTCCATCTGGATACAGTGGAGGGGGGTTCAAGGGCTCCAGACTTTTCAGACAAAGGGAATAAACACAAAATGAAAGAACTTTGAAATGATAATCTAATAATAAAGTTCATGCAAAAATATTAACCCTTGCAAAAACTAGAGTTCACTTATACTCCTGTAGAATGGATGGATGACATTATAAACGCAATAGCATATTACTCAGTACTATGGAATGCAACTGCGCACATGCACCGAAAAATGTTTTTAATATAAATATATATATATAAATATAAATATATGAAAATATATATTTCATTAGAATGCTATGCACCGTTACTTGCTATCTGGGAATAGTTATGTTATGAATGTAATTTTAGCATCTTAGCTACCAAGAGACGATTGAGTTATGGAAAATGCCTGCAAGCTGGAAATATAGAGGCATTGTAGTTATTTTACCTTGTTTTATTTTCTTTTTTATTGTTATGAAGAAGGAAAATACATATTGTACAAGCCTTTTAATCAGATTATGTCTGACATGAGGATGTGTAGATAATTTACCCTGTACACCAGCTCAAAACATTTACAGAAATTAATAAAGAAAATTAAATATTTGTGAGGTGTCCGAAGTTTTATTCTGAATGTGAGTGTATATGTTTTGTGTGCGCGCGCAAAAATGTCGCGATTACATTTTAGAATTAAAAACATCAATTCCCATCCTGCTACAGTAGGCAATTAAGCCTAATACCAGTAGGGGGAGACATTGTTGCATTTCTATGCCCTAGAAGTGCTTGCGCCTGATTCCGTTTCCCTGAGTGCGTGGTGTGTGTGAGAGGTAGAGGGTAGAAACGTGCTAGGGTCTTTAAAAAGAGCTTGGCCTGGTTTGCGAGGTTGCATGTGGGTATGCAGGGTAGCTAGCATTATTCGTAGCTAGTATGGTCATATTTATTTTATTTTGTAAATAGTATCCAGCTTGACATCCAAAGCACCAACTAGGCTAAGGCAAGGCGTAGTTGCTTTATCTTGTTGCATTCTGTAAATATATATATACATACATCTTTCGAAGATCCAGGACCATTTGTCTGTTTCAAGTTAACTGTTAATCTCTCCGCGGTGTTTTGAAGATGTCTACCGGTTGTCAAAAGACTACGAGTAGGGCAATCCCAACAACCAGACGGGTGACTATTAACGACGCTGCACACATGCCTCACGATTATTCTACAACTCCGGGAGGAACCCTCTTCAGCACGACTCCAGGAGGTAATATGGACAGCTTGCTGCATTTTAACAATGGGCATAATACGTGGAAATTCTGTTGTGCACTGCAGATTGTTAACAATTTTCACTGTGGTTCTTGTAGATTGAGGCTTGCTATGAACTCTGTAGCCAGCAGGCTACCTAACAAAGGAAATGTGACATCCGAGCCATCGTTATGATTCGTATGGATTTTTGTTCGTGGTGTACTTAACGCTGGCTAAACCGCCTGGATTTCAGTGTTACCAACTGGAAGATAAACACAAAGGATGTTGTCGAAGTCTGCTGATATTTTTCTCAGATTGGCGAGCTATTGTTTGTGCTGTCATTGCTGTACGGGAAAGTTGGAGGGAGACCGAGCTAACATTAGCTAGCTATTCAATAAATCGCTTTTACCGCATTGAGGTAGTCGGCTATAGCCAACAACCAGTCGTTACTAATAACCCATAAAGTAAAGTTAGCTCACCGCTGGGCATTCGGTAGATAGGCTTAGCTGTTATGCTTTAACACCCTGTTAGCTAGATTTACCCAGTTGTGTGGTCAGTTGTTCCGGTAAGCGTTTGCATTTTAGCTGATCGCTACATTTCAGTGGACGTTTGTGATGCCTGTCTGGTTACACCACTTCCTCATTGATGTGTTGCCAGATTTTTACATTTCGTTTGTTAGCTTTAACAAGATCAGCGTCATTGTTTGGATGTATGCCAAATAATGATAGCTGTTTAGCAAACAGTGTGAGCAGACGGGTCATAAAAGGCCAATAATGTTCTAGGTAAAGGTGTTACGTACACAGTGCTATGCAGCAGCAGCACCGTAATCTTTCTCGTGGTTCACAATTTGCATCGAGACTCCCCATAAAGCGCTCGGAGAAAACAAGCTGTTAGTGCAGAGAATAATCCGAAGTGCCAGGTGCCTTACGTGATTTCTGAAGCTCGTTCCCTGACATAGCTCTGAAACGCTTCTGTAACTCATCTGTAACTCATCTCTGACATACTTATGTTGTACTTACTTCGACTCTATAACTATTCTTTTAGTACCAATAGGGGGTATACCAGTACAATATTCAAATATATTGTTTTGCCTCATCTGTTTACTTTAAATTGCTGTTTGGCGTACAATTGAGTGGGTTACACAGAGGTATTTTAATCCTTTACTTGGTGCACCCTACTGTCCTATACCCTTGGCACGCAGCAAGCCCATTAATGTGCCAATCCAGCCATTGATGAGTGTATCGGTAGCGCTGCTTTCCAAGAGTTTTAACCATGTAACATCCGAACGAGTAAGCACACCGGAGAACCTGTTCCCTGTATTTATTCATATGGTTAATTTTCCATGAATGGCACAAGTTTATACCACAGTAAATATACAATATAGCAGTCTCGTTTCAGAACATGCACGAGAGGGTCCTTCCAGGGAGGGCTGATGGTCTATTCGAGCAGATGGGTGTGAGATCATTTGCGGTGCTGCAGCAGTAGGGTGTATACGTTGTTCATATTACGGCCTCGCTTCCTCATTTTCAGCCAATCACACCACTGTTTATGTTGAAAATACTGTTGAAAAATGATACGCCTGCCGTGATTATATCAGTGTGTCCACTTCATCTGAACTGCAAAACTTAATGTGCTCCTATAGAACGTGCCACTGTCAATACGTCTTACACAGGAACAACCTTTTTTTTTTTTTAACATGTTATCTTTTTTTTTAGTAATTACAGAAAATTAGATCACCCACCCAATCGCTAACCTCACATCCCAAACACGCATGAGCCAAAGCTAACACAAGCTGAAGGAAGCATTGGTTGTGTGGCCAGGAGCCAGCTTACCTGATGCAGGTACTTATCAACAGGTTTGAAAGAGCACCGATCCGCAGCAGAGCCATAGTTGCTATGGCGACGTCAGATCTGAGTAAAATGGGGTGCCTTCTGACACATCTCCACAATTCAACAGATGACATCACTCTGTATATCATATCCTGCCCCATCCCCTCATCCTCTTACACCCTGACATTCCCTATCCCCCTGTTTGTATGTGTGTATGTGTGTATGTGTATGTGTATGTATGTGTGTGTGTGTGTGTGTGTGTGTGTGTGTGTTTGTGTGTGTGTGTGTGTGTGTGTGTGTCTGTGTCTTGTGTGTGTGTGTGTGTGTGTGTGTGTTTATGTGTATGTGTGTGTGTGTGTGTCTGTGTCTCGTGTGTGTGTGTGTGTGTGTGTGTGTGTGTGTGGGTGAGTGGGTGAGTGTGTGAGTGTGTGAGTGAGTGAGTGTGTGTGTGTCTGTGTCTTGGGTCTGTCTGTGTGTGTGTGTTTATGTGTATGTGTATGTGTGTGTGTCTGTGTCTCGGGTCTGTGTGTGTGTGTGTGTGAGTGTGAGTTTGTGTCTGTGTCTCGGGTCTGTCTGTGAGTGTATGAGTGGGTGAGTGGGTGAGTGTGTATGTGAGCGTGTGTGTGTGAGTGAGTGAGTGTGTGAGTGTGTGAGTGTGTGAGTGTGTGAGTGAGTGTGTGAGTGAGTGTGTGAGTGAGTGTGTGAGTGAGTGAGTGGGTGTGTGTGTGTCTGTGAGTGGATAGGTAGGTAGGTGTGTGCCCTTGTTTTACCTGTGTCTCTCACCCTGCCCTTCACTAGGCTCCAGGATAATCTATGACCGCAAGTTCCTGCTGGACTGCCGCAGTTCTCCAGTGGCCAGGACCCCGCCCCGCTGCCTCCCAGACATTCCTGGGGTCACCAGCCTGCCTTCTACCCTCATCAACAATGAGAAGGCCACGCCCCCCCTGCAGAGTCCCAACAGCCACTGCAGCCCTCCTGCTGACAAGACTGCGGGTGAGAAACACAGCCCAAGGAATTGAAATTTCGCAATTTCAAACAGAAGTAAATAAAAGAGTGCAATCATAATTCATTCCATCATTAAGCAGTTTGATGTGATAGTGAGATCATGGAGCCCTGTTCTATTGAAAAAAAGCCAAGAAGAAGAAGCCAGCTGTCACAAGACAGCCATATGTGTATTCTCATCAGTTTCTGTTCCAACAGTGAATTCTGAGTCACTTTTTTTTTTATACTTCTGGGTATGTTGCAATCCATTTTGCAATAATCCACCCAAACCTGTTTCAGGTGGCCCAGACTTGCAGGAACAAATAAGTTCTAGATGTAATAAAACTATTGTAGGACTACACAATCAAAATTTGGTTGTAAGAAAGTTAAACTAGTGGCTATTAATTTTTGAAAATCAAAGATTCTTCGTTCTGGTAAAATTTTATAATTTTTTTTTATTTTTATTAATTTGATTACTGTTAAATATTCAGCAACAACTATTTACATGCATACATGTTGCAAATTATCCTTAGGGTTTCTTGGATGTTCAGTACCAATTTTAACCCAATCCAGTGAAAAATAAGCAATTGGTGAGGCTTAGAATACACATCACAAAGAATCGAAAAAATGAGTAAATTTAGCTCTGAGGGCCAAACTTCAAAAAATCATAATTAAAAAAGTATTTGGAGTAGAGCTACATTTTTGCAAGGTCCCATGAATTCAATAGAAGTTTTAAATTGAATTTTTTTCTTTTTTTTTTTTTTTTTGATAAAATCCATCATTTGGACTGGGAAAAGTTCTGAATTCTGGGTCAGTTGGCATGGGATGACCCTATAATGGTGTAATCATCCGTAGAATGTCCAGTCATGTTGCTCCCTGTACTTTTACTAAATAGGAAAATCTGTTGGACATGCTAATTCACCTTCTGCTTTAACCTGCATAATGTAAGCATTGAATACAAAGCACAGCACTGTGTGTGTGGTGCTGATATTCTCACAGGCCCCTGATGACCACATGCTTACACACAGCCTGCTCAGTGATCACTGTTTAAGGGTAAATCCCTGCAGTCACTGATTTCTGTATGCTTCTTCGTTAAAGGGGAAGACGCACAATTCGAAATGGATATCTAACTCCTCTCCTGGGATCTGCTACAAGGGAGCCAACGGTGATGATGATTATGATGATGACAAATGAAGAGGAGTACATTCAGAGAAGAAGCCCCACCTCACCAAATGAAGAGGAGTACATTCAGAGAAGAAGCCCCACCTCGCCAAATGAAGAGGAGTACATTCAGAGAAGAAGCCCCACCTCGCCAAATGAAGAGGAGTACATTCAGAGAAGAAGCCCCACCTCGCCAAATGAAGAGGAGTACATTCAGAGAAGAAGCCCCACCTCGCCAAATGAAGAGGAGTACATTCAGAGAAGAAGCCCCACCTCGCCAAATGAAGAGGAGTACATTCAGAGAAGAAGCCCCACCTCACCAAATGAAGAGGAGTACATTCAGAGAAGAAGCCCCACCTCGCCAAATGAAGAGGAGTACATTCAGAGAAGAAGCCCCACCTCACCAAATGAAGAGGAGTACATTCAGAGAAGAAGCCCCACCTCACCAAATGAAGAGGAGTACATTCAGAGAAGAAGCCCCACCTCGCCAAATGAAGAGGAGTACATTCAGAGAAGAAGCCCCACCTCACCAAATGAAGAGGAGTACATTCAGAGAAGAAGCCCCACCTCACCAAATGAAGAGGAGTACATTCAGAGAAGAAGCCCCACCTCGCCAAATGAAGAGGAGTACATTCAGAGAAGAAGCCCCACCTCACCAAATGAAGAGGAGTACATTCAGAGAAGAAGCCCCACCTCGCCAAATGAAGAGGAGTACATTCAGAGAAGAAGCCCCACCTCGCCAAATGAAGAGGAGTACATTCAGAGAAGAAGCCCCAACTCGCGGCCCACACCCCCTGAATGCCTTTGCTGCTCCCTTTCGGCAGCTCCCAAACAGACCCTTAAACAACTGCTGTCACTGCTGATGGGCCACTGACAAACACCCCCAAGCCTGCACAGAAAAACACACTCTTTGCCCCAGTCCAGCACCCCCCTCCCCCATTTATGTTCCCTTCCTGGTGACTACCCCCTAACAGTCCATTTCATTCCAGGTTAGGAGGTACCAATGTCTGTGCTCTGTTAGTCCCAATCCCAGACAACTTCAAAGTGTCTGTGAAAGAGGAAATACCAATTCTGAAGACTTCTGTCTAAAAAAAAAAAAAAAAAAAAAAAACATGAAAAAACATAACAGCTTTGAGTTATAAGTCGCCAACAAAACTGATCACTAGTGTATAGGACAGCATATCCATGGGAGCTGGGCAGAATCAGAGTTCTTGGCCTGGTTATGTTATAAGGTTATGAGCAGCCTGGTCAGGCTTATAGCGCTGTAAGGTTATGAGCAGCCTGGTCAGGCTCATAGCGCTGTAAGGTTATGAGCAGCCTGGTCAGGCTCATAGTGCTGTAGGGTTATGAGCAGCCTGGTCAGGCTCATAGTGCTGTAAGGTTATGAGCAGCCTGGTCAGGCTCATAGTGCTATAAGGTTATGAGCAGCCTGGTCAGGCTCATAGTGCTATAAGGTTATGAGCAGCCTGGTCAGGCTCATAGTGCTGTAAGGGTATGAGCGGCCTGGTCAGGCTCATAGTGCTGTAAGGTTATGAGCGGCCTGGTCAGGCTCATAGTGCTGTAAGGTTATGAGCGGCCTGGTCAGGCTCATAGCGCTGTAAGGTTATGAGCGGCCTGGTCAGGCTCATAGTGCTGTAAGGTTATGAGCGGCCTGGTCAGGCTCATAGCGCTGTAAGGTTATGAGCGGCCTGGTCAGGCTCATAGTGCTGTAAGGTTATGAGCGGCCTGGTCAGGCTCATAGCGCTGTAAGGTTATGAGCAGCCTGGTCAGTCTCATAGTGCTGTAAGGTTATGAGCAGCCTGGTCAGGCTCATAGTGCTGTAAGGTTATGAGCAGGCTGGTCAGGCTCATAGCGCTGTAAAGGTATGAGCGGCCTGGTCAGGCTCATAGCGCTGTAAGGTTATGAGCGGCCTGGTCAGGCTCATAGTGCTGTAAGGTTATGAGCAGCCTGGTCAGGCTCATAGCGCTGTAAGGTAATGAGCAGCCTGGTCAGGCTCATGGTGCTGTAAGGTTATGAGCAGCCTGGTCAGGCTCATAGTGCTGTAAGGGTATGAGCGGCCTGGTCAGGCTCATAGCGCTGTAAGGTTATGAGCAGCCTGGTCAGGCTCATAGTGCTGTAAGGTTATGAGCAGCCTGGTCAGGCTCATAGCGCTGTAAGGTTTTGAGCAGCTTGGTCAGGCTCATAGTGCTGTAAGGTTATGAGCAGCCTGGTCAGGCTCATAGCGCTGTAAGGTTATGAGCAGCCTGGTCAGGCTCATAGTGCTGTAAGGTTATGAGCAGCCTGGTCAGGCTCATAGTGCTGTAAGGTTATGAGCAGCCTGGTCAGGCTCATAGCGCTGTAAGGGTATGAGCGGCCTGGTCAGGCTCATAGCGCTGTAAGGTTATGAGCAGCCTGGTCAAGCTTATAGTACTGTAAAGTGTGTGTGTGTGTGTGTGTGTGTGTGTGTGTGTGTGTGTGTGTGTGGTGCATGTGATGCATGTGGTGCGTGTGTGCGTGCGTGCGTGCGTGGTGTCACTATACCCTCGGCAGCTTCTCACTCTTAGATCTTGACGCCACTTGTTCCAGGAAATGTGCGCAGATATTGTCTCTCTGTCTGTCCTCCCCCCCTTTCCCACTTTCAGCCTCACCCACTTAACAACATTGACAAATGCCAAACATCCACACCAGTGAAGCTTCCCTCTTCTCCTGCCTCATTCCCTCACAGTTTCAGTGTTCTTATACATTTTATTCCAGACAGTAAACCAGCAAGTTCTCAGTGATCTCTCTGGAAATGGCCTTTATGATGTTTGCATTGCATTTTGTAGTTATTTTTTTCAAAGTGAAACTGATTGTTCACCAAATTGTTCATACTTTGAAATGCAAAACTCTTTCTACTTTTGTGATTAAATTTGGAAACCGGAGAGATGTACATGCCTATGGTCGCAGAGTACAGACTAAAGAAATAAAAATTACAGAGCTGATGCTGATTAAAAAAAAAACTGTTTTATGTCTTTTCTGTTCAATATAATGACCTATCAAGTTTACACTATTGCCATTCATTTTGCTTTCATTATGCTTGTGCATCACGTAATATAGAGCTTTGAATGGAGAGCTTCAGTTCTCTGATGGGTTATGTAACCTTCACGTCTTTTTTGAAATGCTTTTCCATGCTGCATTTTAAAAGTTTTCAGCAATAGGCTTACTCATTTGTTTGCCGTGGACTCTGAAATGGGCCTCTATTTCCGCATCTGAGATCAATTTTCATGAATCATACGTGCGACTTCTCGGTAATTTCCAAGTTTCAATGTGCGCTCCTTGTTAAGATCTAGTGAGGAACGCGAGACAAAAACCATATTCTCTGAATAAATACTATACTTGGCTTCACGGAATTCTTCGAACAGCGATATTTTACCAGCTGGTCATCACTTTAATATTATCAGTTATCTTAATTTGAGTACACTCCAACAGCCATTGGGAAATACTTCGATTCCTATTTTTTACATGGGTCCGGGTGGGCACCCGTGGAAGACGTGTCCGCAAGGGGAAATGTGTATTAGAGATGCGACCTGGGTCCTCTGCTAACCATCAGGAATAACTGTTCGCCGACTTCACTACACGTTGCTACTTATCACTTCAGCGGGTTCCGAAATCTGTATCCGACCGAAGAACCAACGAACCGTGCCATGCGTATTCACGCTACACGACAGTTGTGGCTGATGAGCCACAAAGCTGTAAAAAAAAGTTTTGCATCTGTGGGGGGAATGTTCTGCCTCCCCTGGGGTGCAGAGGTCAGCATGCTGCAAAGTAACAGGAAAAGCTCCGTAAGGCACCCGGAGCGGGTACCCTACTTCATGAAAAGGTCTCATTGCAGATGAGTCCATGCCGTTTACTGGTGGATATCGCCACGGGCTTCTTGTCCACATTCTGAAGTGGGTGGCGAATACCCGGAGCTGTCAAAAACCTCCAAAGACGTTAAGTCTTTCGCTTCTCTGTACCTCTGTGTCTTCTCCAAAAAAGAACAAATAACGATACATAAAAGGAATAAATAATCACCTTCTGTCGAAACACGACTTTTTCTTTCGCCTTTTCCTCTTGCATTCCCAGGTTAAAGGCTCACGGTCACCCACAGCGCCAGTAACTGCTGCTACATTTAGATTTAAAGGCTATCGGTATCCGCGTCATTCTGTGTAAATGCCCCACCGAAGCAGTTAGCATACCTGCAGTGTGTCTCATCCCCCCACACATCTCATGGCCCACACACCGGCATTCAGAGATAATCATTCATGCCTGTGTACAGGTGACATTACACATGTAACGTCTCCGTTCGCCGGCGTTAAAATATTGGGGAGACTAAGGCTGGATGGGGTGTCGCAGTACTTTTTACTGAGGGTTGCTGTGCCATGATCTCTCCCGAATAAATGTGTACGCTCTTGTTTCGAGTATCCATACGTGTTCACCTCTTTAGGGAAAGCTAAACTTTGAGGTTGAGGATATCTTGTGTTTTTCACAGAAAGAGGTCTTTTTTGTGGAAAGTTGTGTAATAGGTCTTTCTAAAACTGTATGTTGAAAATCCACCTCTCATTATTTTTGTTTTTAATCCTTGAGGTAGGTATCTAAAATTAGCTAAATTAGTTAGATGGGGCTTGTTACCTCAGTCTTTGTGGCGCCGGTTGTCTAACTTATTCTTGAGAATAAATGTTCTGTCGTGTTAATTCACGATTCATTTAAGCCAAGAGGAGTTCAAACATTGGAAAACCTTTGGCAAGAGAAATGTGTTAATCATTTTGTTAAATGTTTGAAAGATAAATCTTCTGTACTGCACTGTAAAATGTAATTTTGGCCGATCAACAAACAAAAAATACAATTCAACGTTTTTATGTGATTAGTCCATTTCAACGGGGTCAACCAACCTTGTACCTTGTGACAACATACCCCGCTTGTCAACATAAAGCTTGTAAGGCTGTCTGCTGGCTAAGAACTTTTTAATCATACTTTTTCCAAGGATAAAGGGATACCCATTCTGCCCGGAACCTGATGCTTTTATTAATCTTAACATCAGTCTCGAAAGATATAGCTACTGCTTCTGAGAAATCTACAGGAGAGTAAATACTGTGCCAACCCCGCTTACAGCAACAATTAAATAAAAACATAAGTGCCACCAGGCCAGTTAACACACAGTCGAGTGAAGTGCACGCCCCAAAAGTACAGCTTACCTGAATAATATGTGCGTCTCAATTTGTGCGATGCTTCTTCGTGCTCTTCGACTGTCTTTCTCATTTCTGTTCTCCGGAAACCTTACACAAACGTACAGAAAATCAAGGACGCTGGGCAGCTAGCACAGTTTGGACATCGTTTTAGGAATGTATGGTCATATTTTGTATCATATTATGTACCTTAAATTTGTTTATCAATGAGCGGAGGCTTATGACATAAATGTGAACTCGCATGGAACTCATACACCGATTACAGCTGCAAGTAAAGTAGGAAGGTCGGAATACTAGTTTTTGTCCCTGTTAGTGTTGTATTGTTATTAGTAGCTTTATTTTTCTGCAACAGCTACGAACCTTTTTAAGGCTATTTGAAACTGCGTAAATTTTCTTTAAATTACAACAGCCCAGTTATAGTCTGAGACTACAGCGATTGACGATCTTCGTAAATCCACTGTCAACTCGTAACAGGACACACAGCGTTAGAATTTCTTGATGGAACTAAAGGCAACGTTTTATAGGTAGGTTTTATTTGCATATAAGAGTAAATCGGTATACGAACAAGGTGAGCGCCGTATCGGATGTTGTATCGACTTTACCTTTGAAGTTAAATCGAAAATGATACTTTCAGTAATAACTCAGCATTTGAACGTAAAGCAAATAACAAATAAACATTAGAGTAAGATCATAAAAAATTAAACAGTGAATTAGTAAACTAGAAACTAGTTAACAATGTATGGCAAATAATAATGCTTTTACGATTATTACATCTGCTGTCAATAAACATTAATCTTAATGTTATAATAACATGTAAACAATAAGCATATAAGTTAAAGACTCTAAGCTGCTGTACAGAGTTGGGATTCTCTTCTGTTATATTTTTACTGGGCTTTAACAAGCACGTTTTGTAAATGTCATAGGACAGCATTCCAGACAGCATTCCAGACGTTCAAGGAATACAAAGTAAACTGGACAAAATGTGTGAAAATTTGCCTTAACATTATATGAGAAAATGGACCTGCATCTCTTCATCTGGGCTGTGAACTTCTAAAAAAAGGGAAGAAAAATGCCAATAGTAAATCTTTTCATCAATTGAAAAAAAGAAAAACAAAAAGAATGAGTCTGGATTGTGCTCACTAAGAAAAATAATATGCAACTGATATCCTAAATGGCACATAGGGTAGCACAGAGAAATTTGGACCTTGGATGTGATTCTTGAAGAAGTCTTTCTATTCCCAAGAGAAATGAAATGAATGACAGACATGTCTGGAGCCACTCCAGATAAACACTGCGTGCATTACATTACATTACATTACTGTCATTTAGCTGACGCTTTTATCCAAAGCGACTTACAGTTGTTTGGACTAACCAAGGGCCAATCCCCCCTGGGAGCTATGTGGGGTTAAGGGCCTTGCTCAAGGGCCCAACAGCAATGGTGTTCTTGCTGTGGCTGGACTGGGACTTGAACCGCCAACCTCAGGGGTCCCAGTCATGTACCTTAGCCACTAGGCTATAGGCTGCCCCCAAGAATCAAGCATGCAGAATCAAGACCAGAATGTGTAAGTGCCAATGGCTCACTATCACCTCAACATGTCACTGCTTTTCTCTTGCAGAACCATGATGATCCTTAAACCCAGAAATACCAGCCTCTTCATGTACTGTGCCATGTTGCTCATGCTGTTTTTGTTCTGCCTGTTAATCCGGATGGATGGGACGAGCATGCTCACACAGACACACAAAAACCCTCCGAGCAGGAGCTCCATGATCAGGGACAAAACCGAGCTGAACCGCACTGCTCCTAAGATACACCTGGAGTGTCGGAACAATGGAAGCCTTTTGCAAATTCCCAATGGCATCCCCGTCCTCCACCAGCTGTTCCTCCAGTACAAGCACTGCCGCACCTTCCGTCAGCTACTGAGCCCCAAGGCCTGCAGCAATGACCTGTTCCTTCTCATGGCCATCAAGTCCACCGCCGCACAGATTGACCGGCGGGCAGCGCTGCGGAGCACGTGGGGTCGGGAGGGTCTCTTCAGCGGCATGAGAGTGCAGCTGGTGTTTCTGCTGGGCAGGTCCATGGACAGAGTCGGGGGCCACCCTCTGCAGCCGCTGTTGCACTACGAGAGCAGGCAGTTTGGAGACATCCTGCAGTGGGACTTTGACGACAGCTTCTTCAACCTGACCTTGAAGGAGGTCCACTTCCTCAACTGGTTCAGTCGGGAGTGTAGGACAGCCCAGTTTGTGCTGAAGGGGGACGACGACGTCTTCGTCAACACGGGAAACCTGCTGGAGTACCTGTGGGACAAGCGCCCCAATGACCATCTGTTTGTGGGTGACATCATCTCCAAGGCTGTCCCAATACGAAACATCAGAAGAAAGTACTTCATCCCTATGCAGATGTACCCAAAAAAACAGTACCCCCCATACGCGGGGGGCGGAGGCTACCTGATGTCTCGCAGGACGGTGATTGGCCTAGACCGTGCCGCCCAAGACACAGATCTCTTCCCTATCGATGATGTCTTTGTGGGCATGTGCCTGGAGAAGATGAACGTAACTTTAGTGTTCCATGACGGCTTCAGGACCTTTGGGTTCCGCCAAATGGTCACACCCTTCAACCCCTGCATCTACAGAGGGCTTATGCTGATTCATAAACTCAGCCCTGCACAGATGTGGGCCATGTGGTCTCTGGTGAATGACCCAGACTTGACCTGCACCCGGAAATTCAGTATAAATGTATAGATTTGGGTGTTTTTTGATAACTTTTGCCTTTAGGTAACAACAAAATAGGTAGAAAATGAAATAGATTGTTGGGGATTTGTGTGTGCTACGTGCTCTGTGGAGAGGTGTTTGGGTCCCAGTCATGCCTGGAGGTGACAGTCTCAAATTTGCTGGGGAAAAACAGTAGTTAAAATCATGTGCCTTTTCCCTGCAGGGTCATGCGCTGAACACAAGCTCCTCTCTGAAAGGCATTATAGGGTACCTCGAGCCACAAACAATGTTTTAAAAAATCTTTTATTCTGTGTAATATCTTTGATGAATCCCTAAATCATTAATCTGTTTGGATTGACTTTGAATTTATTGGCACTTCCGTGCTTATCTAAGATAACTGGTGTAGCTGTTATTGTGTTTATAATACTTGCTGTGTGTTTCCAATGTTATTCTTCTTCAGCTTGTGTTATGTTTTTTATATGCTGTGTAACCTGGCAAAGCCAAAAAGAGATTTCAAAAAATGGACAATGAAGTTCTATTCTAATTTTTATGCTGTTTTGTGCTCTTCCAACACCATAGGCTAACCCTAACCCTAACCCTAACCCTAACCCCAACTCCTAACCCTAACCATAAACCCTAAACTCTAACCCTAACCCTAACCCCAACCCAACAGCATATGCTAACCCTATCCCTAACCCTAAAACCTAACTTTAACATTAGCCCTAACCCTAACCCTATCTCTAACCCTAACCCCAACCCCAACCCCAACCACTAACCCTAACTGTAAACCCTAAACCCTAAAACCTAACCGTAACCCTAACCCTAATCCTAAACCTAAACCTAATCCTAACCCTAACCCCAACCCCAACCCAACAGCATAGGCTAGCCCTATCCCTAACCCTAAAACCTAACCCTAACCCTATCTCTAACTCTAACCCCAACCCCAACCCCAACCACAAAAAAAGGAGGGGAAATACATAAATATATAATTTATGCTGAAAAGTCTTTATCTCCATTTCTACCATTTTTAGGTTTGATTTTCAATAAAGTTGACTTTGACTTTGACTTTGACTTTAGGGTGTTTGCTGAATTGTCAGAGAGTTCATTGATAAATTTCCAAAAATATTCTTCAAAAGATTCTTGCAAATATCTTTGTTTAACAACGAACTAGCCATGTCTTTGTGTTCAAATGATAATGTGGTATAGCTTACTAAGTAACTTGGTTGATACTGGGTTTGGTGGTTTAAATAGTTTTGCCCAATTCTGTCCTTTAAATGTGTGGCTAGTTTGTGAAATTTGTCGTAGACTTTTTTGCAGCCATCCATCCATCCAGTATCTATACCTTCTTTCATCTGGTACACGGCTGCATCTGCACAGAACTGATCCTTGGACAGGATGCAGGCAGCCCAACTGTTAGTGACTGTCAAGAGGAAAGATGATATCATTTAGCGAGTAGCTTGTTCCACAGGTTTGAGGATATGCTTTCATTTGTGGTTAAGAGGAAAACTGGCTCAGAAAGAATCCTTTATTTTCTTTCTTTCTGTGGTATGTGGAGGTGTGGTACTTGCAAAAGACAAATGAATTATAGATGTAATATTCAGCATGTTGACTATGAGTGGAAGTGTTTTCCTCCATCATTCGTGTTTTACTGCTTCAATAGCCTACATTGACTGCTAGTTCTCTACACCTTATGTTCAGATTTCTCTTGTAGACGTCGGATGGCTTTTGCTTTATCTGCATGATCAGTTTATTTACAATTAGTCAATTGGACATTTCTTGAGTGAGTTGGAACAAACTGTTCAGAGTAGATATCCACCAACAGCCAGCTCAACACACCTGAGGGAAGCATTGGAGCCAGCACTCAGGAGGATCATAGCCCTAACCCAGCACCCAGGAGGAACATAACCCTACCCCGGCACCCAGGAGGATCATAACCCTAACCCAGCACCCAGGAGGATCATAACCCTAACCCAGCACCCAGGAGGAACATAACCCTAACTCAGCACCCAGCACCCAGGAGGAATATAACCCTAACCCAGCACCCAGGAGGAATATAACCCTAACCCTACACCAAGGAGGAACATAACCCTAACCCAGCACCCAGGAGGAACATAACCCTAACCCAGCACCCAGGAGGATCATAACCCTAACCCAGCACCCAGGAGGAACATAACCCTAACTCAGCACCCAGCACCCAGGAGGAATATAACCCTAACCCAGCACCCAGGAGGAATATAACCCTAACCCTACACCAAGGAGGAACATAACCCTAACCCAGCACCCAGGAGGAACATAACCCTAACCCAGCACCAAGGAGGAACATAACCCTAACCCAGCGCCCAGGAGGAATGTGCCTCAATAATCATTCAGTATAATTAGACCCTAATTTTAAATTAATATTGTCCCAATCACTATGGAATGAGCCTTTAGGAGACACTCCAGGGCTTTCTGCATGGCTCATAAGTGGATTACATTCACCTGGAGCCGTATATTCACCTGCAGCCTTTCGCCTGGGCCGTTAGCAGCTAAGGCTGATTATCTGCATTTGATGAGACAGCGACTGGACCAGTATTGTTGGACATGATAGGGGTTAAGAAAGGGGTTAAAATAGTTAAGTTTATTGGGATCTAGTATCACTAGTGACCACTGCTGTAGCGGCACAAACCGAGCGTGTGCGGACTTTGCCATCCTTCAATGACATGGGCAGCGTGCAATTAGTGGTGCAGCTGCAGAGAGGTAATGAAGCATGATTGCCATCACAGAACAGAAGTCACCTAAGGCTCTTCTCTTCCCAGCAGGAAATGAAGGGAAATGAATGAAGGTGAATGGAAGAGTTCAAGGAGAAGAATGGACCAGCACAAGGTTTGGTTCTTTCAGATCACAAGGCAAACAGGAAATGATTCCAGCTCCTTCATGAAGACATGCAGAGATAAGGAAACTACAGAGCTTAAGTCTTACAAAACTGAATTGCCCTTATAACATGTGTCTCTATGGCATGAGCCATCTGGAAGCCCCAAACACTTAAATTTTGAAAATGTTCAGGTGGTTTTGCAAGCAGCATATAATTTAAGGGAATACATAACAAGAAATTACTTCAGTAAACCCTTATGTGTTAATGCATATGTGTTATGCAACAAATTTAAAGTTAAGGCTATTTTTAGGGACAAGATAAGTCCATATGCTGCTTTATGTAAGTGGCCACTGGACCCTGTGGCAGGTGCATACTCATTGCACCAGGGTAGTGAGGGTTGTTCAGCTTGGGATCCTGTCTCTCCTCAGCTGGAAAAGTAATGGTCCTTCATTTTGTCAGTAACCTGAGACAGGATAGCAATATCTGTAATCTGTGCAAGAAAGTATTCAATGGTAGGTGAGATGTTTAGGAGGACATGGGACTTTCTGGTCTTGCGTCAAGATACAGCAGCACGGTAACGCTCCTGAAGGAGATATGTAACTGATTGTCAAACTGTCATTGGATCAGAGCCCAGTTGAGCACAGCAGGTGACAGTATTTTATTCTGTTACAGTAACACTGGCAACCGTAGCCTAGCACTGCCAAACCAGAGGTGTGTTTTTCCTGCTCCACAGAAGAAAAACATTCCACCCTTGAAATGTCAGTCAAACAAGAGGAAAGCCCCCACCACCCCCAGGTGTCGTCTCACACCTTTTCCACACCTTAGCGTTCACACCTGTTCTCTAGAAAAAGGAATAAATAAGAACAATGAGAACAAGGTCTCATTATTCAACCTCCCTAACCTCCTTTACGATAGCAATAGTTGATACACAGCCAAGCTGTTGAATAATAGCAATACAAGAATATAGCAGTAAGCTGCGATGTCAGGGTCCAAGCAGCAGGACCCAGCACCACATAATGGCCTCCAACATTGAAGATTTCATGGCTTTCTCTTGTAGTGAGGTCACAGTGCTGATCACTGAGCCATCATGCTTCCCACAGAAGATTTTAAGCATAATTGTTCAACAGGGGCCAGTGCCTGTGAAGGCTGAACATTCAATCTCAACAACATTTTGTTTACTCAATACAGAAGTAGACAAGTTATCTTGATGTTGCAACCTCTTGCTCTCTGATTGGGTAAGCGTTGCAAAGGTTTTTTGGCAACAGCCTGTTAAAACCTTACATTATTGTGTCCATCTGTATCACACCTGCCGTCCTGCCACAGTGAGAGTGCGGCCTAACTGCCTCATTCTTGGTCCTGTGTAAAATATGCTCTCATTCTTTCCTGCGAAAATAAAAGAACACCATGGCATGCAGTGATGTGGAAAATAAGACCATATTTCTAGTGGGGTGGGTGGAGTTAAAGCTCCCAAAGGAAGTGCTTACAGTATGAAATAAGAAGGAAGAGAGGGGTTACTCCTGTGTTCAAAATGAGCTGCCCGTGGCAGGGACTTCATAATGAGAGTCAGCAGGACGAGCAACCAGCACCCTTTGAAGACAACTTAGACATCTACATTATTTTGAGTTTGTGCAGAATGAACAATATCTGTGTTACAGTAGTGCACAGCTCCAGGTGGAAGGCCCATGGAGGTTTGGTGGTGGGGGGGGGGGGAGGGGGTGAGAAATCTGACATGCGCAGGAGAAACAGGGTGGTGGGGGGGCAGCACCTGGCCTTGGCTTCGGGGGCTGGGAAGAGAACACACTGGTAGGAAACACGCTGGAGCGAGTCCCCTGTCTGTTCTTTGCACAGGTACAGTCAGGGCCCCCTCTCAACAACCTACATCCCTACATCAGATCTCAACAACCTACATCCCTACATCAGATCTCAACAACCTACATCCCTACATCAGATCTCAACAACCTACATCCCTACATCAGATCTCAACAACCTACATCCCTACATCAGATCTCAACAACCTACATCCCTACATCAGATCTCAACAACCTACATCCCTACATCAGATCTCAACAACCTACATCCCTACATCAGATCTCAACAACCTACATCCCTACATCAGATCTCAACAACCTACATCCCTACATCAGATCTCAACAACCTACATCCCTACATCAGATCTCAACAACCTACATCCCTACATCAGATTTCTACCCAAACAGAAACACAGCAAACCGCAGCAGCACAGGAAGGAGCTGCTTTCAGATTTCTCGCCAGCGTCTGATATGAATTATGACATTTTTATTATCAATTTTGCAATAAGCCAAAATATTTTTTCTCTCTGTGTTTGATTATGGTGATATCATCTATAGGCATGTCCCATCTTCCACTTTAAAACCCCTTGATGTTACTTACCACTCAGCTTTAAGGTTCATAACCAATGACCCCTATGGCACACAACATTGTGCTCTGTACTAAAATGCATCCTGGCTTTCTCCTCATGCAAGAAGAGAGCAGCATTGGTTCCTGTTTATTTACAGAGCTCTTCTCCATAGATTACCACCTTGTCTTACATCATTTCTAACAATACAAGCTGGAGCTTGCCATACTCGCTCTCAAGACTGGCTTGTGTTACAGGTACCCAAAGTAAATACAGACCTTGGTAAAAACTGCTTTTAGATACAGTGCTCCATGTTCCTAGAGTGATTTACAACAAACCTTGAAACTTGATTCTCTTGTGACTCTTGGTAGTTTTAGAAAGCTCTCAAAAGCCCTGTATTGTTTTAATTGTGAATGTTAAAAATGTATTCTATGTATTCTGATTATTGTCTTTTGTTGCTTTCTCTACACTTGGCACACTTGCAAAAGGGGCTCTTGTCCCTCAATGTGTTCTTACCTGACTGTGAATAAAGGGTTAAATAAACAGATAAATAAAAGGCCTTTACCAGTGAATCAGTATTGGTATACACAGCTAATAAGCTAGCTGAGCCAGGATAACTTGTACATACGGCTAATAAGCTAGCTAAGCCAAATGAAACCTGCATACACACTTCTGTTTTGTGTTGACAGGGTTGTGTCTGAATTGACCAAAACCTTGCAGTAAAGATCATCACTCCCTGAGAAATAGTGTAACACCACATACCTGCTAGTCATGCATGTTTAACTGTGTCATGATCTTTCTGTACATCCGCATTACTTTAAACAACAATACTTATAGGATGGTGCTTTCATATTTACTCCCTCACACACACACTCACACAC
>JAFBMS010000700.1:0-67599 GCA_019788955.1 Albula glossodonta
ACATATATATACACACACACACACATATATACACACACACACATATATATATATACACATACATATATATATACACACATATATATATACACACACATACATATATATACACACATACATATATATACACACACATACATATATATATACATAAATATGTATACATATGTACAGTACATATATTATTACATTCTGATGGACTTGATAATTTCTCACAAACATGTGTTTCTGTCCACAGTTACTCACTCAATGAAGTTCTTCTACACTGGAGTCACAGCTGTTAAAGACTTCCCAGAGTACACTGCTGTCGGCACAGTGGATGATCAACAGTTTGTTTACTATGACAGCAACATCAAGCGGATGATCCCCAAGACCGAGTGGATAAAGCAGAATGAGGGAACGGATTACTGGGACAGGGAGAGCCAGAAGCAGATTGGTACACAGCCGGTTTTCAAGTCCAATATCGGAACTGCAATGCAGCGTTTTAACCAGACTCAGGGTGAGTAAACCCACATGTGTAATCACACACTCAAAGTCATACTGTGTCTGACTTTTCAGTCTTGGCACACTTGAACATACCCATAAACACTCACCTCTGAAGTAAGGGTTCGAACTCATGGTGAGAATAGAGTGTGTGATAGTGTGCGTTACGTTTAGACTCAGAGACAGTGTGTGTTTCTCTCTCCAGGTGTCCATGTTGCCCAGAGTATGTATGGCTGTGAGTGGGATGAGGAGACCGGGGCAACAGACGGGTTTTTTGGTGATGGATATGACGGGGAGGACTTCATCGCGCTTGACTTGAAGAACATGCAGTGGGTCGCCCCCATGCCACAAGCCGTACAGACTAAACAGAAGTGGAATAACAACCCAGCTCAGCTTGAGAACTGGAAGAACTACCTGACCCAGGAGTGTATTGAGTGGCTGAAGAAGTATGTGAGCTACGGGAGGAGCACTCTGGAGAGGAGAGGTACAGCAGTACTGTGACAAAAGCTACCGAAAGTAATCAGAGGGGGTAGGCCCTATAATGATAGAAACGGTATACTGGTAGAAATCCATGCTAATATAAGGTTGTCACTACACCGTTCTGGCCAGTAGACCATTACTTCCTTATTTGAAAAATTATTTTTCTGTAACTTTAAGCCACTACATAAAGCAGTGAAACGCTCAAAAAACTAAACAAGTCCAGGGAAAATGATTTTGGGGTATACTGTTAACGGAAAATGTTTCAATAAACCGCGTTTGTGTCTTTAAAACTGGATTTGATGACTGGCAATTGAGAAATGGTGTTCAGAGGGTGCTTGCAAAAAAAATTGTTAAATTCAATTTAGTGAAAATTAACCCATTAAATTACATTACACCAGTCTACAAAAGATGGTGGTCAGAAATGCCTGGCACCCTTTGCAGTTAGGTTTATTAAGCCCTCCTTATTTTGTTATTCCAAAGACATTTGGGATATATATCTATTAAGCTCTTCCATAGATCCATTAAGCAGCCTCTTGTATTTGAATGGTTTTCAGTGGGCTTTTTGTATTTGTTCAGAAGTTGATATTTTGCACTTGGTTGATGAATAAAAGTTCAAGATACCAAGGATCTGAGTAATACATAACTAATGCACTATGAGTTTGTTGCCACTTATGTAAAGTTACAGATGGATAAATTACAGTGAGGCTGTCATTGGGAATCAAGAGGAGCCAGAAGAAAAAATCCTATTCTAAAATGAACAATATGCATATTGTATATATAGTGTAATATATGTATACTGCATTGTGGTAGCACAATTATAATTTTAGATTAATTTATTCCCTCTGTGTCTCAATACAGTGACATTATTTAGTGTAGCCCAGTCTATACCGTGGTAAATAACAGCTAAACATGATTAATTCCAGGAAAGCCCACTGAGGATTAGTTGACTTCAGGAGGCTGCACTCAGGGGCGTATAGAGTACCTGAATGTACCATGAGTCTTATGATCGTGATGGCTCATTTTGTGTCCTGACATATCGAGTACGAATACGGAAAAACGATGGAAATAAGCTAAAGTGCTGCATATCGGAGGTAATTGCGGAACTGAAACTCAGTGTTTCCGCACAGCGTTATATCTGTGTTTCCGCAACTTCAGTGATCTCTTTAATAGCATTTTCCACTTCCGGGGGTAATTGTCAAGTTTCCCCTGTGCGCGTGTGTATGCTAGTTTTCTTAAATAAAAATATGTGATCTTGCTAATGCTACCAGTGGGTTAGTCGGGTAACTGCCCACAGAGTGAATTACCTGTCCTTTTCCCAGCTCTGGACAGAGCAGCTGCTTATGTAGCAATAGGCCTATTAGCAGTTTTGTTTTCTTCATATGTCAACGAGTCTTTTTATGTACAAAAAGCTAGCTATGTTACCGGCTGCTATATTTCCCTTTTGTAATGGGAAAGTAATTGAAATTAGCATTCGGTATAATAAGCTAAGTGTGTTTTGGTTTGGAAGACATTTCTGTTTGGGTTTTGTAAGGGACAGATAGCAAAAAGCGTGATCTTCCCATTTTCTTTATTTATTAAACTACAGCTCATTTAAACTCATTTTTTATAATTTCATAAGTTACTGGTGGTGAGAAGTGTACGTTGCCTATAACAACATTATGTCAATGTTGATATTGATTCCATAAAGTCTTTCATTGATTGTTGTACATTTTATATTTCAGTGCATTATTACTTTTCTATAACAGATAAATAATAAAGAATATCTTCTTGCAGAAGAAATCGGATCGTCTACAGCAGGGGTGTCAAACTCCGGTGCTGGAGGGCCGCAGTGCTTGCAGGTTTTTGTTCTTTCCTTTTGATTGGCAGCCGTTTTAGGTCTTGGAAACCAGGTGTGTCGACTCTTTAGCCAACCAGTGATTTTAATTAGTCAATTAAGTGCTACAACACACCAAAAACCAGCTACCACTGCGGCCCTCCAGGACTGGAGTTTGACACCTGTGGTCTACAGCGTGCAGTCATAATTTATATCTCAGAAATGTGTATCAACTAGCAGAGAAAAACTTAATAGCAGTGGGAGAATTAATCGTCAGTGCATGAGATGTTTCACAGTTAAATGAATATCCATTTGTTAACCATTATGAATATTTGAATATCAGAATAAACTAGAGTGCATGACCCTACTTTAAACTACAACTATGTGTGTTTCTGCATCTCCCTTTCTTTCTCCCAATGTCTCTCTCCCTTTCTCTGCCCCCCTCTCCCTCTTCCTCTCTCTCTCTCTCTCTCTCTCCCTCTCTCTCTCCTCTTTCTCCCTCTCTCTCAGTCCCTCCTGAGGTGTCTGTGTTCCAGAAGGACTCCTCCTCTCCTGTCGTCTGTCACGCCACTGGATTCTTCCCCCGTGGGATCATGGTGACCTGGCAGAGAGACGGGGAGGAGGTGCATGAGGATGTGGAGCTGGGGGAGACGCTGCCCAACGGGGACGGAACTTTCCAGATAACATCCCGCCTCACAGTGAAGCCTGAGGACTGGAAGAGTCACAACTACAACTGCACCGTGCAGCACAAGAGTCTGGAGAAGGACATTGTTATGAGTGAGTGAGAAAGGGGGTCCCACTAACCAGTGATACCCTAGGATTAAATAGGGAAGCCATCTATAGATGAACATGTTTCAGACATCGTTCAGATGGAAAACTCAAGGTGGTAAATGGAAGCTTTAAAACTTCTTCACAGAGTGTGTGTGATTTTAATTAGCTTTTTTTTTCTTCTCTCTGCAGCACGTAGTCCTGACAGCAGTGGCCCCCCCATGGGCATCATCATTGGCTGTGTGGTGGGGGCTCTCATTGTTGCTCTCGCTGTGATTGGAGTCATCATGTGGAGGAAGAGAAGCGCATGTGAGAGACACTGACACTCACAGGAAGTGACACACTGTAACTGTCACAGACTAACTCAGCCACACTTCAGGGCCTGGCTTACAATTACACCCTATACAGTCAACAAACTGGATCTTTGTGTGTTCCATGTATGTGGTCACTAATGTGTGCTGTATATGAGAATCTCTGCCTTTAAGGCAAGATCGCACTTCTTACAGCTGTTGTGATTATCATTACATTTGACGTTGATGATTTGCCTGCAATAGTGCTTAGTGTTAGGGAGATGTGTTTAGTGTTAGGGAGATTCGTAGTGCATAATTTCAGAGGAGCGCTTTATCAGGAAATGTGATGCTATTAAAAATGTTCATATATTGTTGCATGAAAAATTCTGGCGCCTTCATCGTTACGGCTGAGACCAAAAACTACGGCACTAAAAGAGAAAATAATGAGTGGCCGTGATCTGAATTAGCCAAAGGCTTTTGATGATGCTGACAAGCTGATCGAAAAGTGTGTGTGAGGCACTGAGATACTGCAGCTGCTCAATTTATTGAATAAAACCAGCTTGTCTGTTCCTCTGTGAGTACCAAGTGTGTGATCTACTGTGTATAGTTGTTTTCTATACAGTGGGTGTGATTTTAATGGAGGAATCAAATTAGGAACATTTATTCCTTCACAATTTTTTCTTGAGTCTCAGTTGTAAGTTTTTATATATATCATGAAAACACATTTCATTTATAAATTCATCATTCAAATTTGAGGACAGCTGATTGTACAGGATTATTTCATAACTAATTATTGCAACAATTTATATGCAATAATATGGACAACATGTTTTTCATTTTTCTTAATGCATGTTTTCAATTTTTGAATGTATATATGAGGACGATGATTTTCTGAAATAAAAAATGCATTTTTGAAGCTGTCTGTGTGTTTCTTGCTTTTAAAGGAACAGTGCTGAGACTCAGAATTATTAGTGAGTACACCAGCATCTCACAACCCACAGCACAGACTGCTTTATGAGAGGACAAACCTGGGTTATTACAGTCTTTGTATGATGTTGCATTATTTACTCTCGCTAGCAATACAGCCGTTGTCTGCCTTAATTAATCTGAATCTTACACCCAAAATATGTGGATATTAACAAAATAATGAATACACAATTTAAGTGACAATGATGGTGACATTTAAAAATCTTATTTATCACCTTAAATTCATTCTATGATCAGCGTTTGGGTAAAGGGAGAAGCTTCTATATGCTAGGCTGCAGCTCATGTTCCACAGTGCTGACAGATAACGTGAGAAATTTCATGACACAATTACACACAGAGGGGAGCTCAGGTATCACTCACTGGGGGTTCTGCTGCTCTCTAACAGCCAATCAGAACTGTTTCATCTGATCTGTCAACCAATAGAACGCACTCTTTCCTTATGAAATTAGCTTTACTAAATTCCTCTCAAATGTAAAATGTTGCATGAGCAATGTTTGTATATCGTTTCATCATATTGATAATAAGAAATGTGTAAACAAGAAAAATTGCATTTATTTCTCTATAGTTTTGTGTAACACTAAGCACTAAGCCCTTTCCTGTTGTTCTGCCCACCAAGGAAATAAACCACATGTATGTGAGTGTGCGTCTTCATCTTTTCTGTGTGTATGAGCTCTTAATCTGCTATCTGTGATGCTTGCTGTGATCTGGCCCATAGCATAGTTAGCATAGCTGATAGTGGTCAAGGGCCGTGGCAGTCACACCAGAGGGGTTACGGACAGCAACATCAAGGTCGCTTTTGACGTACTGCCCCTCTCAATTTAAGAGACAAACTGAAAAGGGGTATCATACCAGTGGGAAGAAAGTCACACAAACCAGCAGCAGGGTCTCTTTTTGTCAAATCACTCCTCCCAATTTTAAGAGAAGTTTGAAAAAGGGACACAAGAACATCATGCTGCTTCAAATTGGAGTATTTTGTTTGAATTTCCCTGAAGAAGTTTCAAAGTCAGGAATACAGACCTGAGTCAAAGATTCTTTACAACAAGATAGTTTTGTTATCAAATATACCATGAGCCATTGTGAAGCTAACTTCTTTGGCAGTATGACATGTTTAGCTATCAAGTAAACTATTTTGTTGAAAAGATTGTTCTTTGATCAAACCACCTGATTGGTCTTTGGTCACTCTTTTTGTTTTTTGAGTCTTTGGCCGAGTACCTGGTGAGTCTTTAGGATCTCTAACTCCATCATAGAGGAGGTCATGCATGCTTTGTGTTGTTTGTGTTTCCTTGGCGATGAGTGGAATGCTCAGGATGGACAGTAACCATAGTTACCTAACTGCCATGGTATCACATACAAGCCTGTAAATGCCTACATTACACTTTCATGTAAATACTTGTTTTCTCTGCCAGGAATTATTTTATTTGATGAGTTCAGCTTTATTTGTTTATTCAGGAATTATTTATTTTGTTGTAGAAAGTTTTGCAATGTGCATGTCCATTTTTAATTCAATACAAATGGACATTTGTAACCTCCCAGTGGTTTTCTGCCTATTTTTATTTTTTTCTATTTTCTACTTTATATTGATGTTGTTGCCATTTTAAAAATAAATATATTAGCTCAGAAAATAATTTGTCAGATATACATAATAACATTTTGTGTGGTTGGGCCAGGAAAATGTGAAAGTATAAGACTGTCTGTGTTTGAAAATTCACTCCAAATAAAATAAAATAAGGACAGACCACAGAGCATTATGTATGAGAGATTTAGTTATGCCGTCAGTATTTTAATGTGTGTGTTGCGTTTCCATTGCTGTACATGTGTTCTTTTATACTTACTTAAATAAAAGAGAAAACGTTTAAGAGGGATGACAACTGTTTAAAATAGTTAAAAGCACTTATGATGCAGTCACTTTTCTGTCTTCTGTTTGAGTTCAGAATTCACGGTTGAGGGTGTTTATGTATGTAAAATGCATGACACATATCAGCAAACAGCAGAGAAATGCAGAGAAACAGGGTTTTATATTGATAGTAAATGCCCTGAGTCACTGCTGTTCTCATTTCCTGAAGCCAAAGCTCTCTCTCACTGTGAAGCTGCCAGCATTGCGCTCTTTTAGAAACTCAAGTGATTTCTATGAAACAGCAGAAGAATGCAGGGCCTGGCACAGCCAGCAGAGGGCGCAGCAACACTGCACAGCTCTCACTGTGTCTGTGTTTGTGTTTCTGTCTGCCCGGCTGGTGTCTGTGAGGGACTTTCCAGTCCAGACTGCCTCAGTGCCCAACAACATTACCCAGCCCTGCTCCGCCCTGCTCACCCAGTGAAATGCCCTCCGGCATGTTAGAGAAACCTCACCAAACTGTTTGGTAGCAGGCATTGTGTGAGTAGAGGGTAGCGTCAGACTACAACCCTGTAGTTACACAAAGGTTTGTGTGAGCAATATAGTCTGCATGTTTTAAAGCCAGTTCATAATAAGGTCATGCATCACAAATGAAATAGTAGCTTCATTCTTTAGGATTAATGAATTAATAGAAAATAGCTGACAACATGACAGCATATGTAATATCATGAGAGTGTATTGACAGAGGAAACAATCGCACTACATTATACTGTAATTGTGTCAGTGTGTCGGCCATCTCATGAGTCAAACGTTGACACAAAATGGCCGTTCAAAGATAGTTGGACCAGAGCAGGCAGTGTCTACCTAAGTGACATTACCTTAGTTAGCTGCTGTGTGTGTTTGTGTGTGTGTGTGTGTGTGTGTTAGAGAGAGAGAGAGAGAGAGCACATAGCTCCTCCTCCATTCGTCCCTCTTTCTCTTCTATGTGCTTCTTTGCATCTGGTACTTTCCTGCACCAACATTTTTATTGTGTTGTTGTTGTGAAGGTACTTCCTGCATTGTATCTAGAATGCTTGTGTGTGTGTGTTATATTGTATTGCATATCTGTGCTGTTAATATCAGTGCAGTTGTCCAGTTGTATTCCACTCCAAACTCTTTCACACAATTACTCTCAGTGACTGTATGCGTTTACTTAGATTCAGTTCTTATTTCAACAAACCACTGACGATTTTCATAATTGATGATGGACTAATTTTGGTGTTGTGAATGACTTATCTGTTGCATAACTCACATTTTCACAGCTGTGTGCTTTAAATGACAGTATTCAAGTTAAATTCAACATAAATGTCTTGCTGAAGAGTGTAGCAGGAGTGCTGTTAGGAAAAGAATCTGCCACAATTGAGTAACAGGGCCGAACTCTGTAGCAACCCTAACAAAATTGTGTTTACAAGTATTTACTTACTCACTTTCTTTCAGAAACAGCAATATGTCCAAAACAGCAGTAGTTTCTCTGGGTACTTCAGATTCATCCATAGTCATTTCTAGTGCTGTGATCTCTTAAAAGACAGAAGCCATTCCATTGTGATCCAACCATTACTGAGCAGAACTTAATCTCAAATTTGGACATTTGGTTAAAAATAATCTTCTGCTCATACTGGGATAACAGGTATACCGTCTGTTATCGATTCGCCATACCTCATACGCATATAACACAGAGAATCTGCTGATGCCACTTTTCAGAGTTTCCCACACAAATAAATTTGATAACCAAAGATGCCCAATCCTTTACACTCTTACATTCTTTACCATTTGACCGTGTGCATATTCATAGAATTCAGATGCAGCCACACAATCATAATTCAAACTTGAGCTGTTTTGTGTTTTTTTCCTTGCCTTCCTCTGTTTCTGCTTCCATTTCTCTCTGTGAATGTTTATGGTAACATGGGTAGCATCACTTTGGAATTATTCTTGTTTAATTTCTGTGAAACATATGTGTAAGTTTTAGTTGTGATGTTGCTTCATTTGGATATCAGTAGTTTGGTATGCAAATCGATTTGTCAAATTATGTTCTTGAAGATGTACAGAGTATATGCCTGATATGTAAATTATTAGATAAATATATTAAAGTTGTTTTATCCATGAACACATTTTTGCGTGTAGTACTTGCTTTAACAATTTTACCTCTGTATATTTAATATTTCTCGTTCCAGCTTTTTAGTTCCATATCGCATTATCAAACCCAGTCTCCTGAGAATATGAAACGGTCTTTTCTTTTGTTTCATGTACGATATGGTGGTGTTAATGTTCTTTATTCCCTAAATTATCTGATGTGAAAGTTACTATTCAATGTCAGTACCCAAACTTACGAAGCATTTCTCCGTCTCAGATTTTAGTTTTTAAATAATTGGAACCGCCTACGACACTCCTGAGGTTATTTTCTAACAAAACGGCATGTTATCCAGGAGACTCATGGCAAATCTTACATTGTTATATTTTCCATGATAATTATTTTCTCTTTTTTTAAATTAATCATATAGGTTTTTCATGGCCTGTAAATCAATTTCGCATTACATCAGCGTCACACTGTCACATTGGTATCAGCACGCCATGCTTTCAGTTTCGTAAATTAACCTCCTTTGCCCGATTAGCCCTAGAGTCCGATGACGGTAGATGGATTCTTATTTGTTATTGGTCGAGATAAATTCCCTCAGCCAAACATTTTATTCCCTGCTGAAATAACCGACGGCGCACCTCGGGTTTTCTGGACACACAGCGATACCCACACGAGGCGAGCAGACGTACAACTAACTTAACGCAAAGTGGAATAGCGTTATAGAAGAGTTTACAAACAAAATGAACAGTCTTGTGGTGTTGGGAGTGGTGCTGTTTGGCATCAACGCTGCTTCTGCAGGTGAGACTCAATGGATGAGATGATTTCATGAGTATTTTGTGGAAAAATAGGTTAAATCTCTTAAGTGTCGAAATTTTAAGATTTTGGAGTATGGAATACGTTTATACGTAGCACGGAGTACAGTATATACGTGACAGGACAGTAGAGTATGTTAATCGGTTGGTCAGTTTAATTCTCTTTTTCTTTGCGAGAAATCTGCTCTGTTGAATTAAAGTAATATTGGACATATCATACTGTACAATTCTACGATTGTGAGTTACCAGTGTAGTATACGTAGCTTGTTAGGGTGATACGTTTAAAATGTTAGCCATTTGCTTCCCATATTGGATCTAATTGTCTAAATATGCACTTATTTTGATGTTGCGCTCGTCTCGCCGAGTGAAATTTATAAGAGCAGTCCGCAAACTCTTTAGAGCTCTGTGAGTGTCACTGTTGGATATTTTCGGTCAGTTGGAAAGGCTAAAGGTTGGCTTTATATTATTGAATTACTTTTACCTTAGAAAAAACATACGGCATAGAGAATAATATCTTTTGTGCGGTAAAAAGTACTGTTGAGCACAATGTTGTATAGAATGCATGTCCGCCAACTCTTTTTCGACCTGAAAAAAATAATCAGTACTGTATTTCACAATTCATGTGTTATTTTTCGCCTGGTAGTTATATGTAAGATGGAACTGCCTTGCCGTCAGCTGTAGACTTTATTACTGGAGCCAATGCAAACCATACGAACATGGATGGTGTAAGTATTTTATCATCTACAGCCTACATATTGAAAAAAAGAATTCCATTTCTGTTCATACAGTTTCTATGTATACATTTCTAGTCTTGAAGTGCACAGCCGATAATCACAATACACCTGTAAGATGCAGTTTTTTGGACGTTGAGATATTTTAGCGGTGAAAAATATATCAGCGGATCGTAGAAACCCTTATAATTGCACATTATAAACAAATTGTGTTAAATACAATGGTATATTAGGCTTTGTAATTTTGTGAGTTCAAATGTTGTGGTATTATCATGAATATTCCAGGGTAGCACAAGCACTGCAAATGGTATTACCCTGCTGTGCCTATTGCAGTATGCAGCCACAAGAGGGCTTATGTGATGACAACTGTTTAAAATAGTTAAAAGCACTTATAATGCAGTCACTTTTCAGTCTTTTATCTGAGTTCAGAATTCACGGTTGAGGTTGTTCATGGATGTAAAAAGCATGACGCATATCAGCAAACAGAAATGCAGAGAAACAGGGTTTCATAATAATAAATGCCCAGAGTCACTGCTGTTCTCATTTCCTGAAGCCAAAGCTGTCTCTCACTGTGAAGCTGACAGCATTGCGCTCTTTTAGAAACTCAAATGATTTCTATGAAACAGCGGCAGAGTGCAGGGCCTGGCACAGCCAATAGAGGGCGCTGCAACACTGCACATTTCTCAGTGTGTCTGTGTTTCTCTCTGCCCTGCTGGTGTCAGCCCTGCTCTGCCCAGCTCACCCAGTAAAATGCCCTCTGGCATGTTAGAGAAACCTGGCACAGCCAGTAGAGGGCGCTGCAACACCACACACCTAGTAACACAAAGGTTTGTGAGAGCAATATAGTCTGCATGTTTTAAAGCCAGATTATCATAAAGTTATGCATTGCAAATGAAGTAATATCTTAATTCTGTAAGATTAATGAATTAATAGAAAATACTTGTCAACATGATAGTTTATGTAATGTCAAGGGAGTGTAGCGACACGTCTTAATGAGGAAATAGTCATACTACATGATGCTGTATGTGGTCCAACCGTTACTGAACTTTTTTTTGTTGAGTTTAAGTTCATTTATAAAAAGTAATCGTCTGCTCTTCCAGGGTCAGCAGACATACAGTCTGTTATGGATTCGGCATACCTCATATGTATATAGCACAGGGAATCTGGCGATGCCACTTTTCAGGGTTTTCCCACAGTTGTCAGTGCACTGTACTTTCAGTTTCGTTAAAAACCTCCTTTGCTCAATTCCCCTTAGAGTCTGCTGAAAGTCTCTGTTTTCTATTTGCTATTGGTCAAAGAAGAATCCTTCAGTTAAACAGTTTATTTGCTGCTCAAATAACAACTGACCCAACTAGTTACAGCAAGTCATTTGGAGACAGTTGTTCTCGCAGATCAGACACGCGTCTGTAGCTAACAGCAAATCGGCAAAAATACGTTTTCCTTCAGTTCAATGTTGTATCATAAGTATGCTTGCGCTGTTGGTAGTGATGCTCTATTGCATCAATGCCGCTTTTGCAGGTAAGACTCAACAGATTAGATCATTTACCTAGTCCTTAGTGGATAAACAGATTCTTGATAGCGAATTCATAAGATAATGGGATATGGATTACGTCAATACGCAGGAACAAGTGAATAAAAAGGTAAAATTACTGAAGAGAGAGTTAATAAAATGATTAATTTATAGTTCTTATTCCTTACGAGAAATTTGGTGGAACTTTATTAAGGCACCGGTTGGTTTGTTCTCATGGCATCTCCACTAGCTTACTTTTACAGTTCTTAGGTTGTGACTTGCCTGATTGCAGTTTATATTATATTTTTAAAATGTGATATATTTTTTATTTTTCCCATTCTGAAGCCGTTCACTTCTAGTTAAGGTTGTGCAGGTCTTGTTAAGGAGTTTTAGTTTAGCCCCATAAAATCACTCAGGCTCTCAAGTCCTGAGTGATGCAGTACTATTTGTTAAGTGAATTGGTCCCACTTTTAAATCTAGTAAATGTAAAAAAAATGTGTTTATGTTTTATAATAAAAAAAACGAAGTTACAGCTTATAGAACTACCTGGTTCGTATCATATCGGACAGTAGGCTATTGAACACTTTTCAACATTCACAACTGCAGTTCCTGGTCGATATTTGAAAAACAACCAGTCCAGTATTACATAATGACTGTATTGTTATCCTCTAACAATTACAGGCAATATGGCGATGTTGTATCATGAGCATTTTATATCTAGATAGTGTGTAGAAATGTTTAATTCCATGAAGAGGACTTCTGTAATCTGTTCGCTCATTTCATAGGGATTCTTTGATTTTTTATGTATTTATCCGATTACCATGCAAAATTTCCAAGCAAACGCTAGTTTTGGTGTTGAGAAGTTTTAGTGTTGAAGATGAAGTGTTCGTGGAAATACTTCTATGTTTTAGTGCCTTTAAAATAGATTAAAATAAATGCACAACGCACCGAATAAGCCAGTTCTGTTTTTTCATGTGATGTCCTGCTGCATGGGTAGGAATGCTGTGGTACATAGAATATTCTAAGGTGGTATTGTACAAGCAGAACCCTGCTGTGCCTTTGCAATATTCTGGCACAAGAGGGTGCAATAAGCCTAGGAAAGTAAAACTTATTACATTCACGTTGGCTGTCTTGAGTGTACAGGTAGCACGGCTGTGTTAAACATGTTAACTGTACCCCTCAATCCCAAAGGAAATCTTCTGTAGTCATCCATCCTGATGCCACTCCTCTCGATATCGCAGAAATCAAATACAGACACATAGTAATTTAGCATTGCTGCAATACTGTCATTGAATAAAGTGTGGTGTTAACTTATATTTTCATGGTTATCTTTCCCGTTACCTGTTGTGTATGACAGAAAGGGATATAATGAGCAAGTTGGGCGTATATCAGAGTATAATGATTGTGATTTGTTTTCCCACCAAAAGCCTTTATTCAGGAAGTTCCACTCAGTTATCAACCCTAATGTTGAGTTAAACTAAATGATTATCAGTTTGATGTTATTTCAAAGGAAATATGCTGTTTCTGATCTGTCACACTTGCTCATAATCAAAAGTGATTATTGCAGATGTAATGATTTTGAAATAATAACTAATTGTCGCCTCTGGGAATAGCAAGGCTGGGATTCAGACCCTGTAAACAAGAGGCCGTTTTACAGGAATAGTTATTATTTTGTAGTCAGGTGAATGATATCAGAGTTTATATGGTTAAATGAAAATAAAATAAATTTTCCACAACATTTTAACTGAAATTCAATGTTGAACTGAATTGCCACATTCTTGGAATCACAATAATATTATATTGTGAACTGTGCAACTTGACAATATACGGTTGGTTATTAACATGTAGTATTCCAATACATTAATAATTTTCATTCTTTGTACTGATCTCACTGTGGTGCACAGTGAAGAATATGGTAATAACATTATTTATTTATATTTAAAGCTGTGCTTAATGGCATTTGCGTTTGTGTCTTTTGCAGAGACTCACTCCCTGCAGTACTTCTACACTGGAACCAGAGGCCTTAACACTTTCCCAAAGTTTGTTGCTGTGGGGATGGTGGATGGAATGCAAATTGATTATTACAGCAGCAACACTCAAAAGAATGTGCTGAAACAGACTTGGATGGAAGGAACACGGGATGAAGATGGGGTCACAACAATCAGGAAGGGTTACGAGCAAAATTTTGCTGCCAATATAAACACTGCAATGGAACGCTTTAACCAAACAGGAGGTAAGTGTCAGTGTTGCTACACGGTATTTATGCTGAAGTGCAAGGCAGTGCAATGTCTCACACACAATCATAAAAGACACAGCCACAAAATAAACAACTAGTACTGATCATGATGTTGATTACTTTAGGAAGAAAGATTCTACTCCCTACTGCACATTAGCCTTTTAGTCAAAGATTGTTAACAATGTATCGTGTTTGATTGGTGCTATGATAAGTCACTGTAGTTATTTGATACAATTCATGAAAATGATTATGTTGGCCATATCTGAAGTTAATTAGGATTATGTATAATTGCTACTTACTATGAATAAATATTAATAAGTATTGCTTTTGATTTTAATAAACCGATGAATGCTTGTAAAACATAATATTTCTCTTATTGCATAGTTACAATAAACGACCATATGAGTGCATTTTCAGTCATGAAATTAGCTGAATCTTGATAGAAAGGTTGTAAAAATGTTGGAATTCATAAAAGAAAGTGTTTTTCACTGAAGGGTCAAATCTTTCATATTGAATGAATGTTTTATTTTTATGCTTTACAGTACTAGTATACTGGATGGTAAGGTATCCAGCTTATTACCTAAGGTAGGCTGGCAGAGTATATGTGTTTAGTAAAAAGAAAAATTATTGGCATCTTAAATTTGATAACTTGATAGATACTGTGTTAGGCATGTGCTTAGGAGCTCAGTATTGAACCTTTGTGTTTGCGGCTAGCTTCACAGATTACACCATGAGTTCTGACTAACAGATATCATTTTCTTTCTGAAAACACTTCCCACACTATAGCATGTAAGCCAAGTAGCCTATGGACAATTCTTATAGTTTTGTTAGGAACAGCTAGCATAACAGACAAACAAACTAATATGCACCACTATCCATCTTCTTTTCCCTAATGTGGTCAGAACAGGGTGGTGAGGGCCAGTCACAATGACAGTCCCTAGAAAGGCTTGGCTACAACTACAATGGACTGTTCTTACAGATTTGTTAATACTGTAGGCTGTTATAGGCCATGTTTAATCCATTTGCAGCAATGTTTTTATTCTACGTGGTGACAGATGGTATTTGAAATTTTCCATCGAAGCTTCACAAAATTGGAAAATGACAGAAATTTCTGTCAACAATACCCCTGTACTTTGTATCATCACACATGAGTGTGGCCTGTCATTTCCACCTAGGATAAAGGACTGTACAGAGTGTTTCAGATGCTCTCATGTCAGTCTCAACCTCAATGATAGAAAATGTCGTCACAGCACCAAAAAATCTCAAAAATTGTTTAGCCTCTGTCTCTCTCTTAGGGGCATTGCCTTGCTCCAGTCCAGTACGGACATCTTTTATCACACCTGTGACCCCTCAGCTGCAGAAGCAGTGGCTTCCTCTTTGTCAGCACACCCGCTACACCCCTCTTCTACTGCAGGGGTCTGGGGCTGTTGCCATTGACAACACCACCCACCACCCCCCACTGTCTCCATCTCTCACACTGAAATGGAAATTGCCTCTCCAATACAGACATCTGACCATAGCATGTAATGTCACAGCTGGGACTGAAACACCCAGTCACAGGGCTCATGGCTGCTTCTCAAATTCACATCTGAGCCTTCTAAAGGTCTCAACAGACTCAAATTTAACTTTGAAGTTCCAGCCCTACAGCAGACAAACACACACACAGGCAGACAAACACAGACACACTCAGTCACTGGAGTACATACACTCATGCACATGCAGGCCCACTCACTTTCACAGGTACCGTGCACACAAATACTCCATATATAGTTTGTCTCCTGTTTGATGTGCACACACACACACACAAAAGTTCACGTTAGTGACGGCTGTGGATGAGGAGTAGATCATACAGCGCAGCGTTTAGGGATCATTTGAGTTCCCTCTAATAATCCCATCTGTTTCCTCACTGCGTTGTGATCCTTCAGTGTCTGAGTCTCACAGCCTCCACTTCCTCCCACACTGCTCCTCCAGCCCTTCACCCCCCCCCCCCCTCAGCTGCTACTGCTGCTGCAGGACTCTCCCTGGGTTTGGGCCCCTGCCCACGATAGGCCAGTCTACACAGAAACACCAGACTTTCCCTGACCTACAGGAACCAGCATTTCATTTACACTACACTGCAGTACCCAGTACACAGTGAGATTTCAGTCATTACTCATCTTCACCCGTACACACACACACCCGTACATACACACACTCTCTTTCTCTCTCTCTCTCTTTCTCTAACACACACACTCTCTTTCTCTCTCTCTCTCTTTCTCTAACATACACATACTCTCTTTCTCTCTCTCTTTCTCTAACACACACACACACTCTGTTTCTCTCTCTCTCTTTCTCTAACACACACACACTTTCTTTCTCTCTCTCTTTCTCTCTCTAACACACACACACACATCCTGAGCTGCGTTTACTTTGATCTCCCTCTTCAGTGACTCAGACTCACTTAAACAGACTGTTATATTTACTCTTCTACTGCAACTCTGGTTATTATACTTCAGTTCTTATTATCACTGTTGTTGTAATTGAACTTACTGTTATTATTTCAGTTACTATTTGAGTCAGTTAGATCCATGTCAGCCATCTCCACTCTTCTGTCTACCCGTTGTACACCCTGTGCGGGCCAGAAGCAGATGGGCTCCCCCTCTTATTCTGGTTCTGCTCACGGTTTCTTCCCGCTTGTCAGGGAGTTTCTCCTTGCCACTGTTGCTTGGCTCACTCTTAGGGGGTTTCAGGCCAGGGATCAGTTGTTAAGCTGCTTTGTGACTACTTGTTGTGAAAACCGCAATACAAATACAATTGAATTGAATATTAGGAAATCTCAGCTGTGAAGAAATGACTGGCACACACAAAAACCTCATTTAGTTGTGCTGTATAAGGACAGAGGGACAGTGTGTGTTTGAGATGCTGGGTCCTATAGATACACACACTAAAGCTATTACAGTTCTCTGAGCTCTTATATTTTCACTTGAGTAGCCTCCTTTAGCAGCTGTTATTCAGGTCACAAAACCAGCACCAGTGAGGTCAGTTTATCAGCACCCAGCTCCTGTTTATTCAGAGAGCATCAGTATGAAATGATATAAGACACTGAACACTCCCGTGTGTGTGTTAGAGACTCTGAGGAGTTATCCACAGCCTGAGCCGTAGAGCTGGTGCTCCAGACTGACTCTGCTGCAGCCCGTTCTGCTGAAAGAACTGGAAGCTTCTGTAACTGACCCAGCCAAAGCCTCTTAACATGGAGTTCAAACCTCTGTACAACTAAGAAATAATCCAGAGGTTCTATGTCTCTGCGTCAGTCTTCATGCCGTGAACAAGGCTGTTAACCCCAACGGTCATGCTTTACTCACAGCCAGAGGGCTCACCACCTCCTCCCTTATCTGCTCTTCTGCTCCAAACCGGGTCAGGGACAGGCCCTCTTACAGGAGCTTCTCCACCTGACAGCAGGAACCTCACAGCCTTTAGCACACACAGGTGTGTTCTGTTACACATGCTTAGCGTTCAGTCTGAGCTCTGCGCCACGCTGTTTTCAGAAGATGAGGTCCTCTGTCCTCACCCGGCATTCCAGGTGCGGCTGTATGCTTAGATGACATCATCACACATGGGTGTGGCCTGTCAGCTCCGCCCAGGATGCAGGACTGTACAGAGTGCTTCCGGCCCTCTCACATTACAGCCTCGTCCTCAATGACAGCAAGTGCGTCTCCACAGTAACCAAAATCAGCTCTTTTAGCCTCTGTCTCTCTCTTAAGGGCATTGCCCTGCTCCAGTCCAGTATGGACGCCTTTTATCACACCTGTGACCCCCCCAGCTGCAGAAAGAGTGGTTTCCTCTCTGGGAGAGCCGCTCCCCTCCCTCTGCTCCCTCCCTCTCTATCACCCCTCCCTCCCTCTTTATCAACCATTCCCCACTCTGCTCCCTCCCTCTCTATTGCTCCTCCCTCCCTCTCTATCACCCCTCCCTCCCTCTTTATCAACCATTCCCCACTCTGCTCCCTCCCTCTCTATTGCTCCTCCCTCCCTCTCTATTGCCCCTCCCCCCTCTGCCCCCTCCCTCTTTATCAACCCTTCCCCCCTCCCTCTCTATTGCCCCCCCCCCTGTTCCCTCCCCCCCGCTCCCTCCCTCTCTATTGCCCCTCCCTCCACTCTGCCCCCTCCCTCTCTAACGCTCTTCTCCACTCTGCCACCTCTCGCCTCTACATCAGCTGCAGTGGGAGGAGTCTCCCTGGGTTTGGAGCCCTGCCCACATGGAGCCAGTCTGCACTGAAACGCCAAACTCACCCCCTCCCTCGACCCAGCCCCCTTTACCCTCTCCAGCCCCACTCTGGTCACATGTGACTCCTCTGCCCCGGCTGGGGGTGTGGCCCTCCCCCCTGTTTGGAGGACAGTTCAGTAATCTGCCATTGACAACACCCCCCCCACCTCATCCACTGAATCCGTCTCCCTCACTGGCTTGTCCTCCTTTCAGTGAGGGTCAAACACAGTGATCACAGCCTCCTTCCTCCCACACGCTAGTGGAGGACAGGAACGCTTTAGTTAAACCAGCGCCCGGTTCAAGATGGAGGACAGGAACGCTTTAGTTAAACCAGCGCCCGGCTCAAGATGGAGGACAGGAACGCTTTAGTTAAACCAGCGCCCGGCTCAAGATGGAGGACAGGAACGCTTTAGTTAAACCAGCGCCCGGTTCAAGATGGAGGACAGGAACGCTTTAGTTACACCAGCGCCCGGCTCAAGATGGAGGACAGGAACGCTTTAGTTAAACCAGCGCCCGGCTCAAGATGGAGGACAGGAACGCTTTAGTTAAACCAGCGCCCGGCTCAAGATGGAGGACAGGAACGCTTTAGTTAAACCAGCGCCCGGCTCAAGATGGAGGACAGGAACGCTTTAGTTAAACCAGCGCCCGGCTCAAGATGGAGGACAGGAACGCTTTAGTTAAACGAGCCCCCGGCTCAAGATGGAGGACAGGAACGCTTTAGTTAAACCAGCGCCCGGCTCAAGATGGAGGGCAGGAACGCTTCAGTTAAACCAGTGCCTGGCTCAAGATGGAGGACAGGAGCGCTTTAGTTAAACCAGCACCCGGCTCAAGATGGAGGACAGGAACGCTTTAGTTAAACCAGCGCCTGGCTCAAGATGGAGGACAGGAGCGCTTTAGTTAAACCAGTGCCTGGCTCAAGATGGAGGATAGGAGCGCTTTAGTTAAACCAGCGCCCGGCTCAAGGCAGCTCCATTTCAGCCAGCTTTTCTCTCAGCCCTGCTGCTTCACAGGGCAACATGCTGCTCCACCCCTGGAGTTTTCCCCAGAAACCATGCTGATTGGCTGGAGCTGCCCCTGAACAGGCTCCACCCCCTATGACTCATTAGCCACTCCCACAGGGCCATAGTGAATCAGCACCAGTGCAGTATGAAACCGGGTGAAACGAGCCCTCCCAGCCAAGTCTCCAGCCACTAAGGTTTGAGACTGGACCCTCAACCCCCCTCACCCTCACTGGGCCTCTAAGCTCCAATCCTATTGGTCAGCCCCACTTCACTGAAGCCATCTGATTGGCCCAGCTTCATTTCAGCAGCAGGAAGCACCAGCTACTGAAAACGTCCGGAGCCACAGACTCTGTAGACTCATCATCTCCTGTGTTCCTCCCATCCTTTCTATGGCTGGTTCCGGTTGGTAACAGACGAATCTGGTGCTGTGTTACAGTACAGAATGCTGTTCGCCTCAGTATTGTCTTTAGTTGTGCCGCTCAGTGAATTTTCAGATGAAGGTGAAGATTGGCATGTTTTGGCTCCAGCAGGAGTGAGACAGGGCTCTCAGTGTTGAGGTGCAGAGTTGAGTATCTGGGGTGTATGTAGAATCTGTGGTGGAGCCCCAGCACACTGAGCTCCGCTGGGCTCCTCCACCCTCCAGCGCTGGGGCCCCCAGGTGAGCCTCCTGCCCCAGGGCCTGACTGAGGGGCCCCTGAGCCTGCAGACGCCCAGCGGCCTGTTCCTCTACAGGGGGGAGGGGGGGAGTGTGCTGTGTTTGTGCTGAAGTGTTTATGGCAGTTAGTCTCCAGCACCTGTAGTGAGGCAGGAGCTGCAATGTTCTGTGGCAGTGCAAGCTACCTTGTGATTGCAATTGAGAAGAGACCGATGGACTTTGCAAAACACACCAGTTCAGTCATGAATATTCAGGTCAGCATTACTGATTAGTACATGAGGAATATATATATATAAGTACCTGTGACGTTTAACAGCTCCTGATCAGCATATAGAGGGACATTCTGTCCCAGTTTATGGTCTGTTGTGTGATGGTCAGGCATAGTGAGTAGAATGAGGTTGTATTCCAGTGGCAAGTGTAAGTCGGCGGGGGGGGCAGCCTTGTGTTTACTCTAGTGCAGAGGGAGTAGAGGGGACTGAATGCTGCTGACATGGACTGATGGATGAATCAGCTTTATTCATGAAATCAGCTTTGGCTAAAATCCATATCCGTTCAGAGAGGGAAAAGCTGCTCTTATATTGTGATATTCTCTTGATTTAAATATGATCCAACACTATAGTTTGGCTCATTGACTGAACCACTGCTGTATGAATATGTGGTGAGCTGTAAAAAGTCACAGACATACAGTGAAAGATTTAGACTCAGACAGTGTGTGTTTCTCTCCCCAGATGTTCATGTGTACCAGGCTATGTACGGCTGTGAGTGGGATGACGAGACCGGGGCCACAGATGGGTTCCATCAGCGTGGATACGATGGGAAGGACTACTATACCCTTGACTTGAAGAACATGAGATGGATTGCTGCTGTGCCACAGGCTTTTGCCACTACACATGCGCGGAACAATGACCAAGCTGACCTTGAGGGCCGGAAGAACTACCTGACCCAGATCTGCGTTGAGTGGCTGAAGAAGTATGTGAGCTACGGGAGGAGCACTCTGGAGAGGAGAGGTACAGCAGTACTGACTGAAGAGCAGCAGTATAGTATAATGTTTAAGGAGGTAATCTTCTGACTTGGAAATTAGGTATCAATTGGGTTCAATTCCCAGATAGGGCAGATCTGTTTTGCACCTGCCAAAACACATAAACCAGTCTGCTTCAGTAAATTTCCAGTTGCATAAATGGTTTGTGTGTACAATAAATGGTTTGGATCAGAGTTAAGTGCCCTAATGAAAAATGCACTGCTCACCTGGATTGTGTTCCACACAACTGGTTCTCTGCTCCACAATTTTAGATTCATAATCAAACAATTTACTATTTACAATTTACTTTATAGTGTAATCTATTCATATTTTAGACATACTAAGTAAATGTTTTTGTTCACCCCCCCTCCTTCTCCCTCTCCCTCTCTCTCAGTCCCTCCTGAGGTGTCTGTGTTCCAGAAGGACTCCTCCTCTCCTGTCGTCTGTCACGCCACTGGATTCTTCCCCCGTGGGATCATGGTGACCTGGCAGAGAGACGGGGAGGAGGTGCAGGAGGACGTGGAGCTGGGGATGACGCAGCCCAACGGGGACGGAAATTTCCAGATAACATCCCGCCTCACAGTGAAGCCTGAGGACACTCACACCTACACCTGCACCGTGCAGCACAAGAGTCTGGAGAACGACATCATTAAGCGTGAGTGAGAGAGAGAGAGAGAAAGGGGGTCCCACTAACCAGTGATACACTGGAATTGAATAGGGGAGACATCTATAGATGTTTCAGACATCATTCAGATGGAAAACTCAAAGTGGTGAAAGGAAGCTTTAATACTTCTTCATGTTGTGTGTGTGTGTCTGTGATTTTAATTTGCTTGTGTTTTCTTCTCACTACAGCGTATATTCCTGACAGCAGTGGCCCCCCCATGGGCATCATCATCGGCTGTGTGGTGGGGGTTCTCGTTGTCGCTCTCGCCGTCATTGGAGTCGTGGTGTGGAAGAAGAGAAGCGCAGGTGAGAGACACTTGACACTCTCAGGAAGTGACTAACTGTTACAGACTGACTCACATAAAAACAAGATCGCACTTGTTGCGGCTGTTGTGATTATTGTTTCATTTGCCGTGGACGATCAGCCTGCAATAGAATATCTCACAACTCCTGTGTGCTAGAACAGAATAGCCCAAGGTGAGCATCATTGTGCACATAAAGTGGACGTTTTCCTTTGGCTTCATATCTATAACACAAAGGACGGTTAGACATTAAACAGAAATTCTAGTAATTTCTCAGTGACAATGAAAAGGCACATTTTGTAAATCTTAAATTAAAATCTGATTCTCCAGAAATCCAACCTCTAAATATGAATCAGATTTAGATAAATATGAATCAGGTTTAAACACCTCAAATACGTGTCCAGTTTCATGTGTACAGACCAGATACATCCAGTGTGACCTGAATCACACTTCTGGTATGTGGGATAAAAACACAAATGTAAACAGGGCTGCACAGACACACTGACACATACTAACTCTGAGTCCAAGACACTGACATGGTAAACTGACACAGCAAAACATTCCATTTAGACACTATGAGCAGGTTTTATTGCGTATTTTTGAGCCTTGGAACCATGTATACAACACGAATGGAGATTATTCCAAAGTTTAAACCAAGATTGCAGTATCAAAGTTTCTCAGTGAAAGGAATCTATTGATTCCTGTATTGATTAAAGTCATATATGTGCTAACTTTTTGTTCAAATATGCTTTTCTTATTTTGTTGCTGTAAATCATTCAGAGAGATTTTAAATCAATAACCAATAATGAAACGCTCAGGATCTCATTAGAACACTCACTTTTTCCAGTATTGTCTCAGTAAGCCCTGAATTCCCTAGTCAGAGACCCACTTTGGCACCTTTTGCTAGTTTTTTGTTCAGGACTATCTGAATACTAAGTCAATATTATACTATTTAGCACAAAGCTAAATAATACAGTATGGAAGAACGTTCAACTAATTTTGATAATCATTTTGAGATTTGCTATAGAAACTGTGACTGTCCCCATATGTCAGTCTGAGGTTATAAGCACTGGCATAGTTTGACAGTGACAGTCGGACGTGCTGCCTGTTTGTCTCTAACTCTGTGTTTGTCTCTGTTTCAGGCTATGGGAGGACTAGCAGTGAGTATATTTACTCTCATTATTTTACCCAAGCACAAGAATCTATTGTTAAGTGGAGGTCCTGTAAACAAGTACAGATCAGGTTCAGTTCTGTTAACATCTCTGCAGCTTTGTCCCTTTTCTATACTGTCAGCCTTCAGCATTTGATTTGAGTGAGTTTAACTCTGCAATGTGAACTATGAACTAACTGTTGTTCTGACTTTGTGTTTTGTCATTGTAGCCTCTGACACTGACTCTGAGGGCTCTGACAAACCTACAGTAAAAGCCTGAACTCTCCCATCCAAGCAGACAGTAAGTCTCTTTCCTGTTGATTGTTCATATTGTACACTTGAACATGCAGTGAGTAACTTGACTATTGGTATCAACAGCTGAGAGACCTGTATTCAAGACATAATATGTGACCCGACGCGAGCAAACCCTCCACATTTTGGCGACGTCAGTTTTACAGGAGAGCACAAAAACCGCGGGCGGGCAGTATTTTATCAAAAATGAGATAATGGTGGATTCGAATTCCTGAAGTGCTTATGTTTCATCTCCCTTTTTGTTGAAACTGAAAATAACTTGTCAGTATGAAAAATTTTATGAAATATCAAGGCAAGTTGGTCCTCCAAGAACTGACAAGGGACAAAACGTCATCAACTCAGCATTCTATTGTACTATCAAACCAAGCTATCGCGTATCATATGGTTTCGTCTTCTGATACAGTTATGCAGATTAAGATCTCCCGGTCACATTAGCTCTGATGTCAATTCGCAATACTAAACAATTTTGATAAAAAAGTAACTGAAATAATGCTTGATTTATGCCTGAAACCGGCGTTTTCTCTTTCTATGGTGCGTAGTTCCGCTTGCATTACTTCTTCTAGTGTTATAGTAAACGTAGTCCTGAACGTTCATTGGTTCACACCAATGTGCCGTTTTCCAACAGTTTATAGCCTACTTTGTTTACTTTTTTGGAAAAGTTTATTTGCGTGTTGTTAGAATCACCCACACCACTCCCAAGAACAATGGGAAGGATTCTCAGCCATCATCAGCCATTAGTCCTCCAGCCTTTCAGATGCAGTTGCATCCTGGAATAGCTTTTTGGTCAGAGCTGAGTAGGTGAGAATGAGAGCAATGCCACTTTGAACACACATTAACACTGTCTTTAATACAAAACAATGAGGAGTGCAACTGTTAATGTACTGAAGACACAGAATGATTAAGAGACATGCAAAGATAGGCTGGGAATGAGAAGAGTAAAAAGAAGTATCCCAATTTACCACTAAATTAATGTTTTAACTTGAATTATGTTTTTCATATTTTATATAAATTTATGAATTGTTTTTTTTTTTTCAAAACTGCTAATTCAAAACGACCTTACTAATTGATTAAATCTCTGTCCTAATCTAACCATTATAAGCATCAATTCATTTTCTAAAAGTGATTTTTGTGCTGAGAATGTATGCAAAAATGAAAAAGGCAGTTTTCTCAGAACTGCAGTTTTCAAAAGTATAATGTTCTATTGAACATTACGGCCAAAGTATTTCTTCAATCTTGGCAATTGATACCTCATTTTGTAGCTCTGAATCTATACTTTATTATCATGTGGTAAAAAAAAAATATGAATTTTGCGAATGTTCCCCTCAAATATACGTTTGGTCACATATGTTATTTCAGTGTAACAATATCTGTACATCTCACCTAGAGGAAAATCATTTTTACCAACAGAAAATTAGTTTTTTTATTTTGTATCTGAATAGACTGGTTGAGGTTCACTCAGATAAACTCTTTATGTCCTGTCCTCCACTGTGAGGTTTGCTGCAGCTCTGCACTGGAGCCAGAGGAGAGTTTAATCTCTGTGTGCTGCTGTCTTTTCAGGGGAGGAGCTGCAGGAGGAAGATCACACACACTGTCACAGTCTGAAGCCAATATGAAATACCATTTTGAAAATTAAAGTTTTAGGCATTTACATTTTTAATAAAACTGGGAAGATTTTATTGACTTAATTATAAAAATGATATAGTGGCTGAATTCAGTTTATTTGGCACCCTGATGATTTTCTGCTGTTATTGTTCATGGTGTAAGGGTTCATTTAATCAAAACATTTTGATCACTGTTTGTTTTTACAATTAATTCTAGATGTTGTATATATTAGACAGGGGAGAGGGTTTGTGTCACTCTGTGTGGAACACACTCAAAAATGTCCCTTTGAATGAGCACAATACAAACCTGTTTTAACACAACAGTGCCTATATCATACTCCAGAATAAAATGGTGTTATTCTGCTATCTGTGATTCACTGTAATATATCCATTGTGGCCATTGGCAACATCACAACCTAATGTAGGTTTTAGTACATGACAATAACATTACAGAGCAACTGCTAATTTGTGTAGTGGCAGCAGTAGTTCTGAGATCAGTCTTTTGCCCTGGATGTTCACATCTCCCTGATGTTGTGTAGAAAGAAGTTGAAGAAGGGCATCCCTGTGCATTACACAAAACGTAATCCAGAATGCCACATATAAATATATAATTGTATAACCAGTTTTCTCATCAAGTAGTTTTAGTGTTGGAGGAGAATCAAGGTGTTAGAGGAACATAATGCTTCAGTCACTTACCCCAGGACTCAAGCTAGATAATAAGACTTCCTAACAGTTGACACAAACTCTCAGTTTTATGTTTTTGCCCTTGTCTTATTCAGATGTTTATATTTGTATCATTTTTTCTCTGTTTTGAAGTTTTCATTTGTGTGCAAGTTGTTTTGCTGATAAGTGGATGATGGGTACATAGTAATGTAATTATCGTTTTGTCAAATTACATGTCTGAATAATATGGTAAAATAACTCTTTAGGTCTCTCATATGATAAACATTCACAGCAGATCAGTAATACATTTTTTCTTTAAATTCAAGATCAGTGTAACAAATTCTGGAACGAGTGATTACCTTTGACTATGTAAAAAAACACCAAAATAAAGAACCCTAAAAGACATCACTTTGCAGTGTAAGTGTTTTGCAGCTGAATTCTTTCTAAAGCAAGAATGCAATTGTGTGCTTTTACCTTTTTAAAAACTGTCCTACAGCTCCATTTATCCTGGAGACGGTTGTTAGGGGTAAATCATTTTCAGTAATTACATAATGTAAAGCATCATTTTTTTAGATTCACCAGGTTAACCTATTTTAATGATATTTTAATCATCTTTGTACTGCACACGTATTCTCATGTACATATAGCAGGTGCTCACCAATCACAAACATTTATTTTCTGCCTGTCTGTGGAACTGCAAGATAAAACAGCTGAATGTCTGATTTTTTGTTATTTATCAAGTTATTTGACTAATAAATAATTCAGTAGAAACACTCAAACAATGGGAGGAATGGAATGATTAATTAAATGGTTAGGCAAGGAAATTGAACACTGGTTTTGGGCTTGGAGTCCTAAGGGGGAGAGGAGTGAGGATGTTCTCGTAGAAGAGGACACCCCCCTATAGGAAAGAACAATTAGGGAAGGTGGCGATGGGGAGGAGGTGGGATGCCAGAGATGCGAAGCAGGATGGGAGCTAGGTACGTGGTGTTTATATTACATTACATTACATTACATTGCAGGCATTTGGCAGACGCTCTTATCCAGAGCGACTTCCAACACACTATACTTGTGTGGAGACCGGAATTGATTGAAGGGTTGTCTGAGAATGATTCTCCCTAACTTTGTTTTAACAAACTCCATTTAATTTGATTAAGTGAAGATTAAGAGTCTGCTTCTAACATAAGCTCTGTAAAACAAATGATAGCTAGAATTCCCCTTACAAAGACCTGTCATGCCAGATTCTGCCTGGTAACAGATGATGTCACTGGGGATTAAGCAACCAACAATGGTCCAATTTTCAGTCATTGGAATCAGTTACCCTAGTTTCTTTAGAGATTAATTGACTGAAAAAAAAATTAAAACATATTTTTTCAACTAATCTGGAGGAAGGGGCTGGAGTTTATGTCTACATGTTTATAGCATGACAAAATATGAAATATTTATTACATTGATGTTTTATGGTTTTGATTTTTCAGCATGCAAAAAAATATTTTTTTGTGAACATACATGCAAAGTCTTGATGACTAGCCAAGCATCACTTAAGTGTAAAACTCTGGTACTGGTACAAAGCCGGAGAAATTCAGTTGAAGTTATTTTTAGTGATTTTGCCTTACCTGGAATCAGGAAGAATCTGAATTGAACCCAGTGGTTTATGGGAAAGCAGTGTTACAGACACAAACACTAGACTAATATGCTCTGATCTCCTGGTTACAGACAGGATTATAGTTTGATGTCCATGCATGTGTAGGGAGTGTCAAATTCCCAAAGATCCCTCAGAGGCATGCTGGGAAAAAATCTTCGGGCTGCCTGTGCCGAGAGAATCTCTAAAGAATCAAGTCATGTGGTGTGTTGATATACAGAGCCATTAGCAGGGGCGTGCTGTGGAGACAGGATACCTTACACAAATGCAAATGTTTGGTTGATGACTGGAGCTGGCTAGGCCAAAGGTGTCATGAGGTGGTGTCACAAAGTACGAATACAGAACACGACACAGTTCTGTCACCTACAGGAAGCCTAAAATAATATAATGAAAACCTCAAACCTATCAAAGGAAAACAGTAAAACCACTCAAAATATGTCAAAACCAATTAGATCATTATCAAAAGGGATCAAAAGACACCCCCCCCCCCCCCCCCCAAAAAAAAAATGAAATTAAAAAATAGGGTCCTGAAGTACAGAGAGATTAGGCAGAGGCCTTGGTAGAAACACCGTCATCAGAACGAGCTCTGAAATTATGAGATTCGGGGCTTGGTTTTTGGGTTTTGGTGTGTTTGATGATATCACAGGAGGTGAGTCAGGCGCTTTAGAAGCAAAAGCGAAAGGAACGGCGATGGGACTTTCCAGTGGAACACTGACTGCCTGCCAGCAAGATACCACATCGCCCGCGTGCCAACACACAACTACACACACACACATACAAAATTCCCTGAGAACACATACACACACTGACATATCGTAAAGACATGCGCACATGCAAACAATGCATGCGTACTTGGTACATAGTTATGGGCATTTGAGCTAATCCATGTTTATTTATGAATCTCAGACATGGGCTGATAGAGTTAGCATCATTGCTCTTCCCTAAATTAATTGTGGGAAATTACCTCAGGGAGGTGGGGGGGGGGCTTCCCTGCATGTACTTTCTCCTGGTGTAGTGAGTGACACATTCATTTTCTTCCTGACTCACTCGTCACCATTTTGTTTTGATTGCGCTATGAGAAGGTTGTTAAGGTGATAAAATGGCTGCCGGCATTTTCCCAGCCATTCTTCACCCTGACTTCTGCCAGTGCTGGTCACCTGTAGGCCTGGCAAGGCTGGGCAAGTTTTTCGGTAAACACCAGAAACTCTACTCCACAGATATACAGATATGAATGCACCTTTTTTCACTCGTTCATTCTCTCGCGCTTATTCCATTCTTTATAGTGTGCAGGCAAAAGTAACCACACAGATAAAATAGTATTTCCCTGAACAAGGGAGGAGCAATAAAATAGCTAACCTTCACACTCAAGCGGCACTGCGGACGTACAAAATGACATGGCTAATTCAGGTAAATAATAGAGGAATCTAAATAATGTCTTGTTTGGGAATTTCCAAATACTCCATATTGCAGTGGGACAATGTTTTAAGTCTGATGAGCAATTGCAGGATATAGATTTGATAGGGTATGTCTGGGTATTATAATAAAAATAATAATAATAATAACAACAATAACAATTACCAAAGGTGGCAAATTCAAGGGACTGAATAATAATAACAACAATAATAATTAATAATAATAACAACAACAACAATTGTTATTAATATTATTATTAATTATTATTGCTGTTGTTAATATTATTATTCGGTCCCTTGAATTTGCCACATACATGGTACCCTAGACTGTTTTTGAAAAGATAACAGTGCTCTCAGTTGATTGGCCAGGTTAAAGAAAGGTTAATAAAATGACATAAAACATTTTCAAAGGATGCAATTTATTAAACATGACAGTTCACTCCTTAGCACTCTCCTTCTGACAGTGAATACACACAGGATCATGACAAAATCAACCTTTGTAAAATGTGCTTCCCGTTGCGTGTTTGTTGGATGATGTTGTTGTAGAAACTTGATTGGTCAGGTGGATCTTAGTTCTTCTCGCTGGCGAATCGGTGGTAAAGTTCCCCCACATCTTCCTGGGAGACCTTAATCCAGCCGGTCTCTCTCATATGGTACACTGCAGAAGGCACAAAGAGAATAATGAGAATGACCACATGCCTCACAAGCAACACATTACTTGATACTCCTTGGCTCAGGAAGTGAAGTAATTGTGACATCTGGTAATGTAGTTGGACCCAACACCTCCAGACTCTGTAGACTGGAGTTAAACCTGCAGACACTCCAGTCTACAGGACTGGTGTTAAACCTGCAGACACCGCGGCCCTCCAGGACTGGAGTTAAACCTGCAGACACTCCAGTCTACTGGACTGGTGTTAAACCTGCAGACACCGCGGCCCTCCAGGACTGGAGTTAAACCTGCAGACACTGCGGCCCTCCAGGACTGGAGTTAAACCTGCAGACACTGCGGCCCTCCAGGACTGGAGTTTAACCTGCAGACACTGCGGCCCTCCAGGGCTGGAGCTGAACCGATAGCCCTGTTGTAAAGTAAATCTCAGCCCTGTAACTTGTAAAATGTAAAACTCTCTTACTGTTGACGGTTCCTCCGGAGTATGCGTCTCTGTGTGTGGAGTGGAAAATGGCCCTCTGGGCGAGGGCGTAGGCTTCGGGCACCGACAGGTCGTACCGGTAACCACTGTCCATCACTCCATAGGCATAGGCCTGTCCCGACCCGGTGGAGAACATGTTCCCACTCAGTCTAAGTCCACTGTCGTCCACATAGTATAGCCCTGGGCCCTGGGAGGGGAAAATTGATTGATTGATTGATTTGATTGACTTTTGATAATTACAACAGAAGTAGTTAAGTACAACAGATCTATATACAGTCGGCCCTCCGTATCCGCGGATTAAACTAACTGTGGATTGAAAATATTTTTTAAAAAAAATTCTAGAAAATTCCAAAAGGCGAAACTTGAACTTGCTGCGTACTAAGCACTAAACAGTACAGTATAACAACTATTCACATAGCATTTACATTGTATTAGGAATTATAAGTAATCTAGAGATGATTTACAGTATACAGGAGGGTGTGCATAAGTTATATGCAAATACTACCCCATTTTTATTCCCCCTTTTTCCCCAACCCAAATGTTCAACTGAACTGGTTGATCTCACCGCAGCACCTGCCCTGACAGCTGTGCGAGGAGAAGTTGAGCACGTGACTCCTCCGATTCACATGACGACGCTCTCGCTTCTTTTCACGCTGCGGCCATACCACTAATAGCACACTGCCTATGATGTCGGAGGAAGACGTAGTCAGCGTGCAGTCGGTTCAGTGTACAGTCGGTTTGTGCCGCTGCCCAAGCATGACAAGGATGGCACTATTGTGATGAGGCCAACGGAGAGAGTTAGGCCAGTTTACCCTGTATCAAACCCCGGCGAGGCTGGCCAATTGTTGCCTCGCCAATGGGACCTCTGGCCATGGCCGGGAATGGCGAAGCCGGGAACCGAACCCCCGTCCTCAGGGCCTGCAGGCAGCAATTTATCCTACGGGCCACTCAGAGGCCCACTATGCCATTTTATATAAGGGACTTGAGCAGCTGCAGATTTTGGAATCCGCGGGGGGTCCTGGAACCAATCCCCTGCGGTACCGAGGGATGACTGTATACGTAGTGGTCATCACAGCCACCTCTCAATGGTGCCAGTGGAAACACCCTAAAGAGTTATAGTGTAAGATATGAAAACCTGCTTCAAGTCGAGAATACAAATACAGTGGACCCTTGAGATACAATTGCCCTAACATACGTATGTTTTGATTTACATTTTGAAATTTCGCAGAATTTTTGTTTTGAAATACGACGGGAATTTTGAGATAAGACACGAATCATCCTTTCGAATTGAATCTTCCGACTGGTATCCGTGGGGAGATGGAGAGGCTGCTTCTCAAATGGGTGAAGGACAAGCAGCTTGCAGGAGATAGTGTAACTGAGGCTATCATTTCTGAAAAAGCATGTAATATTTACAGTGATCTAAAGAAAGTTAGAGCAGGGACATCCGAGGCATCAGAGGAGACTTTTAAAGCCATTTTTTTCATAAATTTTGATATATGTAGTGTTATTTTCATCAAGGTAGAACAGATTACATTTTTTTCCATTATTTTAAATGGGGAAAATTATTTTGAGTTAAGAATTCTTTTGGTTACGAATCGGGTCTTGGAACGAATGAAATTCGTATGTGGAGGTTCCACTGTATCTGGTTTGTATTTGGTGCAGTCTGTGATCTGAATACAGGCCTACAATCCAAAGTGCCCTTGAATATTATTTCCCACCCCCCCTCTTCTTTCTACCATAATCATCTGAACTGTTTAGTCCACTGCCTTAATTGACTCAGGAGGAGGATGACGTTACAAAGGACTTGACTGATTCCTCCTCTTCCCCTCTCAGCTGGTGCAATGTCAGGTACCTGGCCAACCAGCAGTGCCCGCAAGAGAGTGATGAGATGAACAAACTGAGTATCCCTATCCTTTCCCAGGCAGGCTGGGCAAATTTTTGCCTTGCCAATGTGGACCTCCAGCCATAGCTAATAATGGGACCACAGGGGCTTGAACCCCAAAGTTGCAGGGCTCATATCTGCTTCCAGAACAAGCATCTATAATGTGCAAGAAACCTGGAGGCCCATGGAGTTGTGAGGGTGGATTTGATTTCCTGCAGGTCAGTACACAACCTCTCTCTCTCCATAGACTTGACCCAGGGGCTTCTGGGTAAATATGAAACAGGAAGTGAGGCCTGTTTACCTTCTTGTCCCAGCCACAGATCATGGTACCCATGGACAGCCCCATTCCTCTGTAACCCGCCACCATGTTGGCCAGCAGCTTGGAGGCAGCCGACACCGAGATCCTCTCCTTGTTCCTCAGCTTGTATATCCTGGAGAAATTTAGGAGGAAAACAGGTTATCTTTGCATCTGCATTTTAAAAGGGTATCTATAAAATGTGAAATATTTCAATATTTTAATATGTCCGAATGAATGTCATAAATATAATTGTTTTTTTTATTCTTCAGTGCTATATGTACAGTGTTATACATACAGCATAATTCAAATACTATGTCCTTATACTTGTTATCTTTAATATCTATCCAACAGATACATTGTAGGCTTCCTTGTGGATCAGCAGTTGAACAATTATTTTCAACCAGTATTTTTTTGCATTTCTGTGTTACTCCTGAAAGCAAATCACACAAAAAGCTCCCAATAAGTAACATAAGACAATGACATGATATAAGGCAATGTGAATACAAATTGCAGCATTATACCATAACACATACTGTTTTTGAACATATACAAATATATATAAGAATATACCTTGAAATCTTGATTAATTTTTTGAAAATGTTCAGATACATGACATATTTATTCAAATATAGATTTTGTATTGTCTTTCATCCACAGCTATTCACTGCACTGCCACGGTTGTGCTTCCCTGTTTTCCTGTCTCTGGTCATATTGCTTCCTCTGCCCCCTTGGTCTCACACTGCATTGGAGGGCTGTGTGCATGCTGGCTTTCATTCCAGCCAATTACTTACAGTATGTCTTAATTGACCCTGCCTTAATTGACGTATTAAGCAATTAACCAATCATGTAACTAATTAGTTAATAAGTAATGTGATTAATTGCAGTTTGGTAAAACAGAGATTCGGGAGAAGAACTCTCAGACAACCTCTCTACCTATCGCACCCCTTCCGGTCCCTACAGGTATATAAACACCACGTAACTTTACCCATCCTGCTCAGCATTTCCGGCATCCCACCTCCTCCCCATCTCCACCTTCATCCTCCCTTTTTCTAGGGGGGATTCATAATCCTAACTACTATTCCAATTTCTTTCAGACAAAGGGAGGGGGGGTTTCCTTCTCCACGAGTACGGGACGACTCCTCCCCCTTTTGACGCCAAGCCCAAGTTCATTCTTTTCTATCCCTTATCAATAAACTCCTCTTAAATACAATATCGTTGTCTGAGAGTTCATTCTACTGAATTAATAAAGTACATAACTTTGTTTTTAAGCACAAACTATATGTAACAGTTGCTATAAGTAACAGAAATTGTTTTTTAGTTTGCATGTATTATGTGCAAATGAACAGGACTAATTTAGAATAATCTGGAACTGAGAACTCATCCAGTTCATCTCAGGTGAGTTGACATGGTTACAAATAAGTAGTGTATGGCCAAATATAGATATTACAATATGGAGGAATTCTGCTGCCTGATTAGAGGAATGATGAAACAGACAGATGATGGCGGGATGAAAGGATGGATGAAAGAGCCACATATTATGTCTCCCTCTCCCCACCCACCTGCACTCCTTGGCCAGCAGCCTCTCCCAGTAGACACAGTCTGCCGCACTCCCCGACATCGTCCCCAGCAGGTAAGGGTTTATCTCGATCACCTTCTTAAACATCTGAGTGTCTGGGAAACAAAAATGACTATGGTCAGTTATATGACCAAAAAGGCGATGTACCTCTGTGTGTGTGTCCAAAGGAAAAAAACAGGTGATAGAATTTAATGATTGTATGTCCACTGCTTGTAAGTGTGTGTGTGTGTATATATGTGGGTCTGCCTGCTTGTGACTGTGTGTGTAAATATACATGCATTGTGTGTGTGTTTTTTGTATGTTTGTGTGTGTGTATGCAGATATACATGCATAGTGTGAATGCATGTTTGTGTTTGCGTGCATAAGCTCGTTTACGTGTTTGTCTGTCATATGTGGTGTATTTACAAGTACATGTACATGTGTGTAAGCGTGTGTATGTTTTGTATTGTGTCTCTCTGTTTTAATTGAATGCATACATGCCTGACTGTTCATGTGTTTATGTGCATGTTTATATTTATGCATGTCCGTATATTCACCTGCCTTCTTGTACACATATATGGGGATGTATCTATGAATACGCCAGTGCGCTTGTGTGTTAGTGGTGTTACTTACCAATGTAGGACCCTGCAGAAGCCCTGGAGTCCACCGCCACCATCACCCCGTGCCGGAATTTAAAGGCCAGGGTGGTGGTTCCGTGGTTCAGCTTGATCCTCACCCCATCTTCACTGTCTGAGAATGGCTTCAGGAACTCCACAGGCTGCACAAATATCACAGGGACAGGACTAAAAACTCCCCATTTTCAGCAAAGACCACCCAGCTACACAGGGGCCAGTGGCCCACTGGATGTCCACTACTGTGGACCCCCCAATATATATTCAAATGTATATCAAATGCAGATGCAAAGGCTGTTGGGCAGAACTGAAAAACGATGGCGTGCTGTGACAGACAGCTGCCTTATCGGTGCGTGCTTAGGGGGTGGGGAGGGCGGTTAAGACAGATGCACTCTCTTCGTCTTTAAAGGAATACTGCCGCGTCTTCGACCGCTTCAAGTCAATCCTACAAATTAATACTTCTGTCTTAACGTTCTTGTAGGGATCCTTACCGACTCTGTAGGGTCAGGCAAATATTTAAATAGTTTGGAACAATGTGTAAGTGCTATTCATATTTGTTTCGGTTCCTGACATTGGTCTGTGTTAATGAGCCGTACATATTTGCTACATCACTGTCAAGTTGCAAAGGAGTTTTGAATAAATTGGAAATCGATGAACTCTGGAAATGGGTTGTAATATAGGCTAATGAAGTAGTATTTTACAATTTCCGCGTTTTAAATACATCGCACAATGTGGTCACAATGTAGCCTAGCTACCTAGCATGTGAGGGTTGAGATACTTACATCTACTCCAACTGGTACCGCAAACTCTGGTGTTAAAGTTGCGAAATTGTAGTGGTTGATTTTATCCACCGACGCTCTTTCGGCACTAAAGTCGTCTGTTTTGTCCCAATTTAAGAGTTTGCAAACGTCAAGTAGAGCCATGTTTTATACACTCACTGTAGATATTGGGTTTCCTGAATTTCTGGGAAACTGAAAGTAAAATTGTCATTCTGTATATTGAATGCGACGTCAGTTGAACGCACGGGACTTAACAGTGATGCGACTTGGTCTCTTCTGATAAAAATTCTCAGCAGATATAAGCCCCTAACTCAATTTACTGTCATAACAGTACAAAATATCTCATTTATTTATGAACTGTGAGATTGGACAGACCCACTATTGATGCTAGCAATCTGAAAAAAAAAAAAAAGACATTTTGGTGGAGTTTAAGCGGCAGCTATCAAAAGTAAAAAATAAAAAGCTACACTTAGCAAAGCTATTTCAGTAAAGTAATTGTGCAGCAATATGTAAGGAACGAAATCAGAATACATTTTTTAGTTTTACTAATAGGAACTACATCGGGCGTTGCTAGGCAGACTTCGTTTGGTCAGGTTGCCGTTTCACCTGAGGCTTGCAATAATGTGGCTCAGACTACAGGGGCGCTCATTGAAAGCAGAAATGAATCCTAAAATAAAATCCTAATTTTATTTAATACTATCTCTATTCCACTCGTTTACTCTCTTGACCTCTTTCCCGTCTGATCTTCACTGAAAAGAAACATATCCTCTGAGTGAGCGCTATCGAAACAATCTGTCGTATTCTGACAATGATCCCATAAGTGCGGATAATAATAAAAGTAATAAGACAGACAGACAGACAGACAGACAGACAGACAGATAGATAGATAGATAGATAGATAGATAGATAGATAGATAGATAGATAGATAGATATGAACATAAAGTAAAAGAAGGGTGGCAAAAAACAACCTCATTGCCACTACTCTTTAGAGGTTACTGGAAAATGAAAAAAAAACTGCTGAAATAATTTTCAGGTTGGACTTGTCCTGATACAATCACGTTTTCAAACTTGATAACGTACCACACTATAGAACCAATTGACATTTTATTTGAGTGTTGATATCATAGGTTGCTTGGCAGAGCTTGATCTTACAGGTATGATCAGAGGGCGGGAAAAAGGTGGGTTGGAAGTTGTTGCAATAGGATTGGTGTAAAAATGCTCCTGGGTATTCCAGATTGGGCAGAAGTACAAAAAGTTGTCAAATTTACTTGAGAGGGAAAAAACATAGGTCAGAACAACAGAATGTGTGTGTGTGTTCTCCAACCCCACAGAAAACATTTCAAGCAATCACAGACAACAGTGGCAATAAAATCTTGATTTTATTTGATGTGTGAATTGACAGTTTCCATTTTCCTGGTTTCCTCTTTTTGCATATTTGTATGATTTTTGACACCGTGGGAAAACCTGTCTTCTTCTGGAACAAAAAGACACAAATGACCTTGGGAAAAATGTCCTTGGGAATCATTGGCGCGATGGTCAATTATCTGTCATAGATTGAACATTGTTACAGGAATCTTCGGCATAGACAAAGTAAATGATGATGAGAGCAAAAGTCCCCGCCTTGCAGTGTCTCACAAGTGACAGAAATGTGAATCAGCGAACCACAGGATGTAGAAATATGCTCCATTACATTGGTGTAACAGTAGCGTTACAGAAGTTACATGACCTCCATCTGCTGCACGGTCTCTTCTACCAGGTCCACCTGCAGCTTTGTGGTCTGTTCACTGACAACTGAAGTAGTTCCCTTGTTGTATTTGTACTTCCCCAGCCTGTTGACATAAATGATTTTTACTCAACTGTTTGACCACATTAGATGTTTTTACCGGTAAAAACAACAGGCCTGTTTCTGGAATAATCTAAGCAGTAGTATTTGTGTTTATACATTGTAATCAAACCATACAGAAATCTTATTTACCGATTTGCACACATACATGCACACAGACACAAGCATGCAGACACAAAAACAGACATGCACACAAGCATGTGCACATACCCACACATTCACATGTACATGCACGCATACACACACATATGATTTATATGACATTTCCCCCATATTCAACAAAATTACTTTCTGAAAACTTCATTATGTCCCCCCAGATCCTTCCCTAATCAACTATTCTAAATTTATAAATTATGCCTGTACATGTGTATGTGTGTGTGTGTGTGTATATATATATATATATATATATATATATATATATACACATAGAGAATACACAACTCTGTTTCCAGAAGGCCACAGTTCCTGGTATATTCTGTTTCAACACTTGCACTTAATGGTACGAAATAGCATAAACAGGATGCTGATTGAAAGGCTACCACAAAAACATGGCACAGCAGTCATCCAGGACTGGAGTAGTGCACTCTTGTAACAGAGAGAAGGATAAGTGTAGACTGGCCTCTCAGCTTTGTAGTTGGAGGACTCAAATGGGCGGATGTACTCCACCCCGTCCCTGCGGATGACGCAGAGGTCCACGTTGCTCCCGGACCCCAGGTCGTTCGTGATGCCGGCTGTGATGGCGTCCCGCACCAGCTGCTTAGCCTCATCCTCCTGATGTGGGGAAATCAAACACATCAGACCTCAGGCAATTAGAATCTCCTCCAATTACCATCTTCCAATCTGACATTCAATAATGTGTTGTTCTACTTACTTGTAAATATATCACTCTGTTTATTGTTACAATGTATCACTATTTAATGTTACTGTGAATAACTCTGGTAAGTTACAATGTATCACTTTGTTTAGTGTTACAATTAATCTGTTTAGTGTTACGATGTATCACTCTAGTGTTTTAATGTATCGCTATTTAGTGTTAAAATGGATCACTCTAGAGTTACAACATATCACTGCTCTTACTGTAACAGTATATCATTCTGTTTAGTACTACACTTTTTGTAGGTCTATCTGCTGTTAAAATGTGTCATGCAGCTTCTACACCCACACCGGTCCCTGATCAATCAGTTAAGTGTACAAACATAATATTCTAAAGTTAGACCCTGGTTACCTGAATCTGACCTATCCATGTTCATCAAACTACTCCACTGTCTGAATGCTGATAATGTCTGTGATATTGACTGGAATACAGCTTTACTCATTCAAATCAACCTCAGTCATGATTGTCAATTGTGGTGCATTCAGACCACATTGCACGTCCATAAACATGCAGACAACTCACACTCATGTTGGGTTTGAACCGGTCTTCAAAAACAGCCAAAGCTGGGAGATCTCCAGACCCTGGAAACAAGAATGACACAGTAAAAATCGGCACGTACAGGTAGACCAGACTTTCAACTACAGCCTCGGGAGCTGATATGTGCATTTGATTAGTTTCTATTGTGTGTTTTAAATTAAAAAGGGCCATGAGATGTGATCACATGGTCTAAGCAGAGCACAAACCCATGGTCTCGAAGGGAGCCTTGTTGACGGAGCCGTAGGGGCCGACGGTGAAGATGTGGGGGCCGGTGCAGTCCACCCCCCCCAGGAGAAGCATGGCGCTGATCTGGCCTCTGTGCCTAAACCCCACCCCCAAAAAACAAGCAACCAATTGGATTAACAGACTGTCCAATGAGTGAGTAAATACAAGGCACAAGAATACAACAGATGCAGTCTGCTTTTCCATTCGATTGTTAAAGCAAACCTTGGGGGAGTTAACGCACACTCATACATATACACAGGTACTCCAAAGCACTCACATATACTTATACAATTCCACAAGCACATACACTCTCATGCGCATATGTACACACACACACACACACACACACAGACATACACAAAAACACACTCACAACCTCCCATGCACACACACAAACACACACACACACACACACACACACACAGGTACGGTACCTGTACAGGAAGTCCTGCAGGATTCTACAGGCCATGATGAGGCGAGGGTTGCGCCCCATAGACAGAATCTGCAGGGTGATGTTGGAGCGCAGCATGTCAGTAGTTTTCTCCGTGTCGGCCGCTGTTCCTGCTCCACAGCAGCTATAGACAGAGCACACTATGTTACCACTCATTAGCACCTGGATAGAGACCAATGGACCAATTCAATCTAACACCAAAATGCCTTTGGTGGGATTTAATCAACATTTGTCCTTAGCTTCACTTAAATGCAAGTTTTCATTTTTGTCTCCACTAATAAAAAGTACATTGCTCTTTGTAATAATTGGAAGATCCTAAGAGACAAGCAAACAAGCTGATTGTCCTGAAAGCAGGGGATGTTTAAGTATTTGTTTTTCATGTCACTTGCTGAACATACTAAATATTTGGGGCAATGTAGTGGATTTTTGAGCAGTTCTTATCGGCGATAACTTCCCCCGATGTAGCACGGGTGTCAGCACCCAGAACCACCCCATCCTGAAAGACAAACAACAGTACATGCATTCAGGGATTTTAAAGGTATATAACCTTGAAATTACACACCCAGAGCACCATTAGATTGTAGATTGGTTGTAGGCCTATTTCTCAAGTATGGGGATGCAGAAATAATTGAGGATAGTGCTTTGGAAATTAAGCAGAGAACCAAATTGTTCTATGAACAAAATAATTAATGTACAATATAACAGAGAGGCAAATTGTGATTTAAGAGAACATGGAGTAAGTCTATATTACACAATCCTGCTGTCTTAACATGTCAGCAATTTAGCAATATTCTAATACAGACACTTAAAATATGAATACTTAATAAGTTGTCTGTTGCATTTTTTTGTTGCTGCTATATTGAATTGTACATACATTTGCACTCTGACATCTCACTGCGTCTTTCCTTGTCTTAGAGGTAATAACTGCTGTTCTAAATCAATGGAGTACTGTGAATCACATTCACTTCAGGTGGCCTTAATGATCATTTTAACATTATATACCTTAAATATCACCCCGGCTATGGTGGTGCCTGTCTTTTTGGCTTTAAGCTTCATGTCTTGAGCGGCAGATGCCTGAAGCCGGGAATTCCTGAGCGAATGAATGGATAGATAAGGTTAGTAAAGGTTTCACTGTAAAGTTACCAACACTGTACTGATGATGGTTTGTAAAAACATTAATCCTGGTAATGATCGGAATAATACACTAAATGTGGCTCAAGTTTAAACGAGCTTCTACAAACTTTCGACGGTGACAGCTTGTTCGCGGTAGTCTAAATCACTTGAGGGAGATACATCTTTTCAATAACTAACTGAAGTTGTTTATGAAAATAGAATAAGCGAAATATATCGGTTATCAAAACTGCATAAATTTGATTAAAAATTATACCATAAAACCAGGCCAAAACTGGTTACAGATTTCCTTTCACTTTCATTTATAACCCATTTACATCAGAACATTAACTGTAATCGGTAAATATATCACATCGTATTGTTATTATTTTGCTACTAAATATTTAACGGCAAGAGGCTGTGGTTGCATTTTGCTGTACCTGAAGCAGTTTTCGAAGTTAAAGCCCCCATCCTGAGTCTCGAGCACGTAAGGAGAAGTCATCTTCTGCTCTCCCCTTCCTCAACTGCATCAGTGTCAAAGTCGCGACTGCGCCTCCAGCTCGAGCGTGTGGTGGCGCATCTACCGGCCGCCTCTCTCCGCCATCGTCCTCACAAATCAGGTTGGAACGACAGTTTGAAGACCGTCGTCATTAAAAGTCTGCGGCTTGTTCTCGTAAATGTATTATCACAAAGAAATACTCGTATGAGTTATTCTAAAGCTCGTAGTAACAGCAAGTGTAAAAGGTGTAGCATATAGCCTAACGCTAACGCTACTCTCATCGAGCCTGAGGTGTTTCTCCGAAGTTTCAACTTCGCACTGTTCTGTTGGGCACATTACTGTGTAACCTATATGTTTGCGTTGGCATTCATTTAATTCCAGCGTTTTCGTCCTGAAGTAGAAATGAATAACACCAATAATGAGTGGAGGTCCGCCAAACTCAGCACGGGGGTAAGTCGAAAAGTCATGTACACATATTCAGTACATTACCTTTTAGCAAAGCGAATCGTCGCGTATTATGTTCTGAATATTATAATAAACATTTTAATTGTTTATCGCAATATTTATGTAAGTTGCATGTAGCGTTGTATGTGATTGTTCGTTTGGGGGAGGGGTTAAATGATTTCACCTCTTATAAACGTTTTAGTTTTCGGTTATATTTCGTTCAGTTTTCCAAATTGAAAGTGAAAGTTTACTGCTTCTTTGATGAAAAAAAAAAAATTAATTTACTTTGCCGATCACTATGGGATATCTTCAATGTGACAAAGTGGGAGACAATGTGTCAGTCGGTGCCAAACCACCTGCTCACCTGTTTTGGACAATACTCAATGACAAATCTCAGGCTCGTCTTTGAAGTCTCATCACTTTCTCGCTGGGGGCTATAGCCTATATTAATGTCGGTGGTTATCCCGTCACCCACAAATACTTCTCGTTATTTGCAGACCACTATCATCGCGGCCCGGTACGACGGAGGGGTTGTGATTGGCTCCGACTCACGTGCGTCCATGGGAGGGTGAGTGCGCAGCGCAGCTTCCTGTTCCGCTCACTGATAAACACGTCTGTGTTTCAAAGCTACAGTTACTGCATCATTTTCAGAAACAAAGTACTGCTCAGCAGATAATTTCAGATGTTAATGTTACACCGATTGCTCTGTAGCAGGGGTGCAAAAACTTGAACAGATAGGACCCTCCTTGTATATCACTGACTGCACTACAGTAGGCCTACATTAAACCTCGCCCCCGCTAACTTACTGTTAAGGTCATGGCCTTAGCTGTTCCCTGAATTATACACTCAACCATGGCCTTTCAGAACACATTCCAAAACCAACATAATTTTTGTTGTTTGTTTTTTTTCCCCTCAGGGTCTATGTCTCTTCGAGGGTGATCAACAAAGTGGTTCAGGTCCATGACAAGATCTTCTGCTGCATGTCGGGGTCTTTGGCGGACGCCCAGGCTGTCACCAATGCTGTCATCCACAAGCTCAACTTCCACAGGTAACTGAGAGAGGGAGGGTGGGGTCTGATATGGCTGTGGTGACCACCATGGTGATGCAATAACTGCAATTCAGTCCAGTTCAGTCTTTTATGGAACAAAGTTAACAGTACAGTTCAGTATAATATTTGTAGTAGTCAGATATTACAATATCTAATTACATAATAACATAACTTAAAATATAGTAATAAAGTTGTACTGGTATCAGAATTACTGCGTTAATTTATTTACATTAAATTTAATTGTAAAAAAACTTAACTAATTACTGTGTATGTCTGTGTATGTGTGTTTTGTGCAAGAATGGGGCAGGAGGAAGGGGTTTGGTCTAAGGATTTGTCACAGTGTTGTTTGATCATTTGTTTATAATGTGGTCCTTGAAACTTCCAGAAGTGCTCTTGACAGTAGGGGTGGAAATTTTCAAGGACACATGATACAGTATTAAAAAGATACACAGGCCATGATAAAAGGCTTTTATTTTTAATTTAAAAATCTGTCACTTTCAGATCAAAATCCTGTCAAAATCTATTAAAAATAGTCAATTGAATTTTCAATTTTCAAATTATCCCTTTAATTGTAGGGAAATTTAAAGTTTCACAGGGTTACAGTTTCTCAGACATATAAAGAAAATATCATAACATCACAAATGAAGTGTTACAATTTGTCATGAAAAATAATATTGCAATACTCACCTGTTTTGACCCCCCCCACCCCCACTTGTACTTGAGAAGTCCGTGAATTCCACGTTTGGGGTTCTGTAATGTGGAGTTCTTTGGGCTGCTGTTGTCATGGCAGCAGTTTGGAGTGACAGCAGCATGTGTTCTGTGTTTGATGGCAGCATGCAGATGGGGGAGCCCCCCCTGGTGCAGTCCGCGGCCTCCATCATGCGGCAGTTCTGCTACAACCACCGGGACGAGCTGAGCGCCGGCTTCATCGTGGCGGGCTGGGACCGCAAGAGGGGGCCTCAGGTAGTGTTTATGTAAAGTACTGTGTAAGTTTATCTCAGTGCAGTGTTAAAGTGCTGTAGTGTCCAGGTGGTCAGTGTGTATATACTGTAATAACACTCTCTTTCTCGGTTCAGTGTTAATGTACTGTAGTGTGCAGTAACCCTCTCTCTCTCAGTGCAGTCTTACTGTACTATAGCATCCATCCAGTCAGTGTACATTTTTAACCCTTTCTCTTTCTTATTGCAGTGTTAACACATTATATAGTCCAGTCAGTCAGTCAGTCAGTCATTCAGTGTGTATATACTATATTAACCCTCTCTCCCCCCATGCAGTGTTGATGTACTATGGTATATACTCTTTCTCTGAAGGTGTTTGAGGTGTCCCTGGGAGGCATGGTTGTTGAACAGGAGTTCACAATCGGAGGCTCTGGAAGCACATATATTTATGGGTACACGGACGCCAAGTTCAAACCAGGGATGACCAGAGAGCAGTGTCTCTCATTCGTTACCAACGGTAAAAACACCATCTTGAATCTGCAGAATAGTGGCTGTGTAGCTGGAAGTCTTGCACATTCAAATTCTATTTAGAATGCATGCTGCTCCTGTAAGAAGCCAAAGTAAAATGCCCAAAAAATAATCTAAAAAAGCAATATAAGGTTCCCATGATACATGATACCTGTATATGTTCATTCACTCCTGTTCATTCACTCCCACCCACCCTCTCCCTCTCTCTCTCTCTCTCTCTCTCTCTCTATTTGTCTGTCTCTCTCAGCCCTCACCTTGGCGATGGACAGGGACAACGTGAGCGGTGGAGTTGCACACCTCGCCGTGGTAACGGAGTCTGGCGCTGAGAGACAGCTAATCCCTGGCAACAAGCTACCCATGTTTCACCGCATATAACAACCCTGTTTCTGTCCCAAAAAGATAACCCCATATAATCATTGAAATCAGATTTTGTATGATGTTACCCCCCCATTGGCAGTTGGAGATATCTTTAGAGCCCACATAGAGTAAAGCATACCTTTGTAAAACAAAAATAACAACTTAAAAGTTTTGGAACACCTTTCCCATGTTCTGTGACCCCAAAAAGTAATCCTTTGATGCAAATAACTTGTGAACAATTTCAGAAGCATTCAAGCAACATTTTCAAAAAACACAGGTAAACTTATTAGGGAGCATGTCAAAATTACATGCACATAAAATATGCTGGTTTCAGCTAAGCAGAAGAGAACGTTCAGCAAACTGTTGTATGCTGTTCCAGGTTTTTATATGGCAACATTTCAATGCAGTTTTGCCAAACCCAAAGGAAACTCTTCCTTCTCTGTGGAGGGTATTTCCAAACGATTTGAAGTTTCAAATCCCCTTTTGTGACACTTGTAAAATTTGCCATTTGCTTACATTAAAGAATGTTAACTGTCAGAAAAAATCTGTCATGATTTTTTTCCTCTATAAAGTTCAATTTCTTTCAATGTTAATATTTAATATATTGCCTAATGATTAATAATCAAACTTTGTGCTCTATTAATGTTCTAAAAATGCATCATTGGCTTACCTGAACCCTCAATGCAGTGTTAATACTCTACACTGTTCAAATACTGCATTAACCTTTCTATCTCAGTTGCACAGCATAATGCCCGGTTGAATTTAACACAGTTAACGGTGTACATATGAGTCAAATTGTTCTCATATGTACACTGTTAGTGTTAAATGAATACCGGACATTTTTCTGTGTATTAATGTACTGCAGTGTTCAGTCCGTTTGTTTATAGTTTATAATAACTGATTTGAAAACTAAGAGAGCATTAAACGTTTACTAAATTGAGTGAGAGTCAGCTGTACAGCCTTTTTAGGCAAAACTTTTCAAACTCATATTGTGCATGTTCATGCAAAAGTGCATAATTCAGAAGCAAATACAGAATATACGCCATAAACAAACAATATGCGACTGAAATAGATTGAACACAAATGCATATTACGGTCGTTCAGTTCTTCATATGAAACTTTCGTGAAAAAGATAAAATATTTCGTGAAGAATTGCACAAACGTTTGCGAACAGCCGAGTGCATAGATTGTTTAATATATGACTTTTCAAAATACCGTTTTTAAATAAGTATGGCTAAACTGCCAATACGAGTCTACTAAGTACCTGTATATTATTACGTGAACAATGCACTGCTATCGGATGTCGCAGCCAAGGAGCGCTTTAGGGACGCCGCTGGGTGTATCGCGTCAGTACGCAGAGTGCGAAAGCGAAAGCTGCGATGCTGGAGTGCGCGACGACGTTTTTGTTGTACAGTCGCTGATCTGAAATCGAAGTAATAAGCGAAGTTTTTATCATTTGTACTATTTTACCGAAGAATCAGTAAAGAGGGGACATGCAGGGGGGAACGACCAGCGATGGAGGCTCGAAAGGGCTGAAGATGGGGGTAAGTCGATTGATTTTCCTTTAGCTGGGTACAGCACCACACAAATTCGAAACGGTTATAAGCAATATGCACACTAACTCGTTCATCTGAGCACCGGGATGACTGTTAAAAGATCATGTTTGATTAAAGCACTGTCTTAATGGAAAATACGACTAAACAATTAAACTTAGTCAAAATCTAATACCCTGCTGCATATGAATGGAAGTGTTACAGGAAGCTGATAGAGCTTACGTCAGAGTGAATCTAGAAGTTCGCACCTGTGAAAACATAATTTAAAACATCGAGAGCAGCAGTTTTTGTGTCGTTTGCTTTTGGATAACAGTGGTAACAAAAAAATGACCAAAAATATTAAGTTTGCCGCTCATCCAAGCGGCCCCTTTTGGAGAACATTGTGATAGTTGTGATGTAGCCTGCTGGATTCTTTGAACCTAAACCTAAGGTACGTTTTCTGTTTCAGACCACCATCATCGCCATAGAATATGACGGTGGGGTAGTTTTAGGGTCTGACTCGAGGGTCTCTGCGGGGTGAGTGCTTTATATATGTATATTATATATAACTTATATTTGTAACAGTTTCTGAAAATACCTCTCTCAATGTATTTTCACCGAATACCTCTCTTTCCTCTGTTGGCTGCCAGGGAGTCTGTGGTGAACAGGGTGATGAACAAGCTCTCTCCCCTCCACGACAAGATCTACTGCGCCCTGTCGGGCTCTGCTGCTGACGCCCAGACCATCGCTGAGATCGTCAACTACCAGCTGGACGTGCACAGGTAGGGTACATTAACACACTGTGCAGTGAGATACACCGTGCTGTCACTGCACACTGAGATACTAAATAGTTACTATGCACTGAGATAGACCACAAAATTAATACGCGCTGAGGTACTCCACACCTTTACTGCACACTGAGATAGTCCTCACTGACAATATGCAGTGATATACTACACATTGTGACTGCACACTGAAATACTCCACAGTTACAATGCACTGAGATACTTCACACTGTTACTATGCACTGAGATACCCCACACTGTTTGGGCACACTAAGATATTGCATGCTATCACTATGCACTGAGATATTCCACACTGTTACTATGCACTGAAATACTCCCTGCTGTTACTATGCACTGAGATACTCCATGCTGTTACTATGCACTGAGACACTCCACACTATCACATCACACTGAAACACTTCACAGTTACTATGTGCTGAGAGAGTCCAAATCTCTGCCTCTGTCTGCCCTGTGTCACTCTCTCCATTTACCATTTAATTACTTTTTTCTGTCTAACCCCCTATCCCTTTCTCTCCCTCCCTCTTCTTTTCTTCCTCTCTCTTCCCTCCCCCTCTCTCTACAGTATAGAGGTAGGGCAGGACCCACTGGTCCGTTCTGCTGCCACGTTAGTGAAGAACATCTCCTACAAGTACAAGGAGGAGCTGTCTGCACATCTCATTGTTGCTGGCTGGGACAGAAGAGAAGGAGGGCAGGTTTGTGAATGAGTTTTCTGTCTAATAATAAATGAAAGAAGTTAAAACTATTTGTTGAAAAAATCTTTAAACTGTAAATGTTCTTAAGGAAACAGATAGAAAAGCGAAACATGGTCCTAGATCAGCAGTCTATATTGTAAGACCTGTTCATATTCCAACCTGATGCATTAACATTATCTCTTATGAGCTAAAAAGCAAAACTGATCTTAGATCAGCACTCCTGCTAAGAGAGACTTTATGAATCGTGGGCCTTGATGTCGGTTGGTGTGCCTACCTGCTGATGTGTCTGTCCCTCTCAGGTGTTTGCGACGTTGAACGGGCTCCTGTCCCGGCAGCCCTTTGCGGTGGGCGGCTCTGGAAGTTTCTACATCTACGGTTTCGTTGATGCCGAGTACAAACCAGGCATGAGCAGAGAGGAGTGCCAGCAGTTTGTCATCAACAGTGAGTACAGAGAGGGACCTCCACTACTCTTCATTTTGGGTATCAGTCAAATTTGTGTCATGATTCTAGTTATGAATGTTTATCCTACATTAGCGCCAGCACAATTGTTTCAGAAACCCAACATATTTAAACATTTGAAAAATTTCTGTGCCCAAATTGAAAACTTTTCATTGTTCCATACTAAACAGAGATTTTTGTCTTGTTGTCCTTTTGCTTTATATCTCAGAATTAAATTTCTGAAACACTCTCCTGTCATGTTAGGTGGGTTAGATTTTTTGTGCTTTGCAAGATTCACCAATAACTTCTGATATCACTGTGATAACATAATCTCCCATCCTCCCTTCCAGCTCTCTCCCTGGCCATGAGCCGAGATGGGTCAAGTGGGGGCGTGGCCTATCTTGTTACCATTGACAGCAAGGGAGTAGAGGAGAAATGCATCCTGGGAAATCAGCTACCCACTTTCCATGACCCATGATCCATGGGAGACTGTACAGAGGAATCATGGAATCTCATCACAACGAAGCTAGACTTGGACAAGAACATAACCAACCTTAACTGATTTTACAGTTCATTTAAATTTTGACAAGAATTCAGGATCTCGCAATATGCTGTCACCTTTTCTGTGTAACTAGTCATGCCTAAAATAAATGTTATCACACTATTAATAAAATAGTTTTATATCAAAGTAAAGAAGTTAATAAACTGTCTTTTGAAGGCCAGTTTGTCCTGGGTCCCATTTGAGTTTCAGCATTCTTTTAACAGTAATTATTTATTTTTATTCTAAATCATATGGAACTCTCAATTCAGTCTGACAGCAAGAGGACATGATGTTGCCATATGTTGTTCATATTATTGTGTTTGTGTTGTTTTACATATTATTACTCAGCTTATTGGCTCAATTGCACACATTGAAGAGTAAACTCTCCTTGATGTCTTTGGTTATTGCCTCTTAGGTTTAGAAAGAGGTTGAGATCATATATGTAGCTGGTGGTGCAGTCAGTCTACGTATAAGGCACCCCCGTTGTAATTGTCACCTCTCTCAGCAACTCATTTATTTATTTTTTGGTGAAAAGCACACAAGAAAATGGCATGTAAATAGTTTACTAACTGAATGACATATTTTACACACAAACAAACAAAAACAAATGCAATTAATAGAAGATTCTTTTTAAGAAAAAAAGGAGAGCAGCCAAGCCCACTCTCCTTATGTACTTTTTCTTTATTGGGACGAGGGGAGGGTTGGGGGGGCATGGATGGAGGGGGGGGGCTGGAGCTGAACCCCAGTCTCCCAGGGACTGACATGTAGATGAGACAGCTGTTCAGCAGACTGAGCTATCAGGTGTCCCTTTGCAGAAGATTCTTGAGCTGAAAGGTGTTGGCCTTGATGCCTGAAGTTTTTCAAATGTGGATCATAAGGTTTTTTTTACAGATGTGGTAAGTGGTGTCGGTGTCTGTGGTTTTGCCAACGAGGAAAGCTTGAAGTGGAAGCCGACTGCCTCTCACCAAACAGATGAAATAGATTCTGCCGGTTTCTGAGACGTTCTGTTTGGAAGCTCACTTTTCAACTTCCAAATCTGCCTCTATTGTGTCCTCATTAACAAAGCACAAAAGTCACGTTTGTGTTAACACTTTACACATCACTGGATTGGATGTTCATTCTCATCAGCCTGTCCTTCTGCTTCTTCAGTGAAAAGCCTCTCCTTCAGTCTGTAGTAGCTCCCCTTCTTGCTCATCAGCTCCTCGTGAGTGCCCTGCTCTAGCACCACCCCCTTGTCAATCACCACAATCTGATCCGCCTTCTCCACCGTCTTAAGCCTATGAGCAATCACCAGCAGAGTCTGGGAGGGGCAACTGGCCAAGGCCTGTTGAACCTGATGAACACAAATGAGGATATTCATGACAACCACTTCACCCCCCACAGCAGGTATGTAGCAGCCAATAATGTAATAACCACCGATAATGTAATAACTGCTAATAATGTAATAATTTTTCCATTTTTAATGTAATAAAAGTTGATAATGTAATAACTCACCAATAATGTAATAAAATTTCTGTACCAATAACATAATAACTTTTTGCCCATAATGTAATAAATTGTTACATTATTGACTGGTTATTAAATTATTAGCTGGGTTAAATGTAATAATTGTAGCCAATAATGTAATAATAAACTTATATCACCATGTTTAATATTATCAAATGTCATACTTCCATAACATTTACCCTTACTGAATACTGGACAAAATTTGCAGCCTGTGAAAAATTTTTACACCTTTCAATAAAATTCAATATGGCAGCCACATCAATTAGGTTGACATGACAAGTTGCCATGTCTCAGCCTTGGGATCTCACAAGATAAAAAGAGACACAGAAATTACATTTTTAAGGGAAACACATCAACACTTATTAGCAAAAATGAATTTTTACTTATTGCAGTGCCCCCCAACGGTCAAATGATTTTTGCACATCCTCAGAATAGGGTTCTGAGTCCATGTACCAAGCTTGGTGTCAATGCATCAAAGAGTTGCTGAGATATGACCACACTTCCTGTTTGGCGGCTTTGCCGCCAAATTCAATTGGCTGCAACTGACAAACGGTTTTGAAAATCAAAAATCCATCTGAAAACTGTTGTGAGGCTTGGTCTGAAGATCATTTGTGCCAACTTTGGGGAAGATAGGACAAAATTTGTGGCCTGGGAAAAAATCTTAAACTTTTTCATAAAACCCAATATGGCAGAAAATCCAACCAGTTCCAAGGAATGCAATGGTACCTCATTTTTGGAAATTAGTCTATAATTAGCTATAGTCAGTTAACTTTAATTATAATTACCTCACAAATTTGTATATCCTCTTGCACTAAATATGTAAGAAATTTCGAACGACATGCATGAATATCAACTAAATAAAGTGTGCTTACTAAATTAAATTAAATTACTAATTTCCTTTCAACATGTATGATAAGGTAGACAATCTTATGTCAGAGTCACATGACTGGATAACTTGACAATCAACGGCCATCTACTGGTCAATTATGGGGACTGCCAAAGAAAATAAATGTCAAGAATAAACTGTAGATATAATTTGCTTCAATAGCTAGGGATGTAAATAGGGCAAAGATAAAGGGTAATACATTTTCATGTAACATTTCAGGAGTCAGGTTTGGTATACATATATATATATATATATATATATATATATATAGAGAGAGAGAGAGAGAGTGCTGAACAGCTATAAAAGTGTGGTTGAGACTGTTTTCTTGAAAAAGTGACTTAACTACTGTTATGCCCATGTGTTAGTTAGCAGGGCATAATAATAAGAAAAACAAATGCCTCGCTGCAGATTTTTAGGTAAAACATATATTGATAACACTCATTTAGTGGCATGGCGGCTGTGCACTGGGAACGGTGGCTGGTTTAGGAAATTAGGATGATGCCTTATTTCCTGATTGGGCGCTGGTCGGACATAGGGGAGGGCTTCTCTTTTTAAAAAGCTCAAAATGGTGGGAAACGGTGGGATGTACCTGACCTGCCAGTCGGTTAGACCGTGACACCCCCAGCTCTTCGACCAGGCTGATTTGTTTTATTCCCTGTTCATGAAACTGCCGTGCTTAACAAAAAACACCTCTATAAAACTAAACTCCAGAGACAATCGGTAACGGAGCTCTTTGCCGGCGGAACGGCGGCTTGGGCTAGCCCAAGGAACCGGTGAAGCGACCTGGCGGTGGTAAGTCCCAGTTTTCCTTCCAGTTTTCACCATTCCAGGCCAGCTGCCTTCTTTTTTAAGCGAGATTGTACCCCTAGACAAACGTGACCTCAACAATACGTTTAATTAAAGATTACATTTTCAGAAAGTTATTACATTATTGACTTTTCTTACATTAAGAATGGAAAAATTATTACGTTATTGGCAGTTGTAGCTGCCATCAGAGTCAGTAATACAGCTTTAAGTTCATTTACTAATTAGAGTTAAAATTCAGAATAATTTACGTTAATTTATGAAAGAATATTTTATGTTAATTAATATATTATCATTAAAAAACACAAGTGTATATCTAGCGGAACCAATATTTGTGTTACGTGCGTTCTGGTAATTTTTGTTAATTACTCTCACTCGTCATGCGAAGCTGAGCAGCTGTTGAATTGCAGAGAGCGTGAGACTCGCTATTGCACGACGATGTTCAAGAAGAAGTAAATTAAGGCATTAATTTGGAAGTTTCCATTAACTTGTCTCGAGCTGACGCGGCCAATGATGTATGCAATCTGTCAGCCTACACTATGTTTATAGCTATTTGAATATGCAAGTGTGCAAACTGAAATAGCTCCAAAGTAAAGAAGTAGCATAGCATGTGTTTCAGTGAAAGTAAACTACAGGTTAACAGTTTATAGTTAAATGTTTTAGATATGTTTATGTTCTTGAGATTTATTTTTGTGGTTATTCTCTATGAGAATGCTCTGTATTTTGGTGGAGGCATTTTATATGTTGTGTGTTTATTTTTGTCCAGTTCTCACGGCATGCTTGAAAGGCAAGGATGTACAAATAAATGCCCGTTAAAAACAGAGCACCTTGTGTTCGTGAGTGAGCTGGAGGGGAGTTACAGCAGTTATTACATTTTCGGTAGTTATTACATTATTGGCTGCTGCAAGGTATAAATACAGGTACAACTGTCCTTAAACTTTAGGAGCAGTATGCTTCATAACTTTGTGTTATAAGTGTATTTTAACTTTATATTTCAGTTTATACATTTCTTCAATTTAGTTGGCTGACTAATGTGATACAAAAACATTTCACTCACATTTATGGGAAAATATACATTTACTCTATTTAGAAATACAATTTAGCAGTTCATCCCGATTTTCAGTATGTAACTGTGAATCACTATAAATCAATGTTCCCTTTTTCAGGATATCGATACAAATATTTTTTTTCAGTCTGATAAAAGACTAAACCACTGTTTTTATAAAAAACGTATAACTTAATAATGTGAGCTCTGTTGCTTCTATTTGTACATATAAATCTTTTTAGCAGGTTTGAGATGGGTTTTATGCTAAACGTTTTGGGAATTTTATATAGATTTTTTTAAAAAAAGCAAAATACAGTGAATATAAACTGTCTGCCAACAGTTTGCGTCATTACAGTGACACGTGTCTCCGAGAACTGAGTGCAGTGAAGAAGCACTCACTGAACTGTCTGAGGTACAACAATGGTGAATATATGTACCTTTTAGGAAACTAATATTTCAAATATATTTTCCAAACATTTACTCACAATATCTGAAAATCACTCATTTTTATGTTTGTTTATATTTCACGTTGCAATACTGCGATTTGCATTAATTTACTTAGTATTTAAATATAATGCAATGCTTGTATTGTCCTCACCATGCCCTCGCTCTCTGCGTCCAGGCAGCTGGTCACCTCGTCCAGGATCAGGACCTGCGGCTCCCTGATCAGGGCTCTAGCGATGGCGATCCGCTGCTTCTGCCCTCCAGACAGCATGCTGCCCCTCTCACCCACGTCTGCATACACACAAGAGCATATACGCACATGAAGGGGCGTTTATAAATGCACCACACACACACCAATGCGCACCTCTCACCCACATCTTTAACAATGTGATAATATTATAAATAGCCTTAAAGTGAACTGCAAGCATGCAGCCATACCGAAAATCATTGAAAATTTCCCCTCCTAAATCTGCATCTGTTCCAAAAAAAACCACATTGTTTGGGCCCCAATTAATGAGACCATTATATGTAAAAGTAACAACCGTGAGGTCCTGGTCTGACAGTTAACTTAATGGAGAAAACCATATGTTATTCAATAAACTTTTCATCTAGTGAGTTTGCTGCTTTGTTCAGTAAAATCAAATCATTATAAAAATTGTTCTGATAAAACTTGACAATAATTTTTCCTGAACTGCGAATTTAACTTTTCACTGGTAAAAGTACTTTAGCTACATTGTGCACTAATTACTAGCTTATGGAAAATTCATTGCAAAATATCTAACCATCTACCATCTCAGTACTTATTGCACATTCCTATTTTAAACATTGACACGGCTGATGTTTTAGTCACACAGTGTCTACTGCACATGGAAAATGGGATACTTGCACTGGGCCATTATAACCTGTTATGTTTTACACAAAACACTACCTCATTTTTCCAGATCATAATGTGTGATTGTTTTTAAAGAGATGGAAACACATTATGGGAGTAAGCTAAACTGGATTTTTCCCAGGAAAAAGCATTTTTGCTCATTCTATCTTAAAAAGTCTTAGCCATTGTATGAATTTCCCGCCATGCTGCACTTACCAGTGTCGTAGCCGTGTTCCAGCTGGCTGATGAAGCCGTGAGCGTTAGCCTGGCGCGCAGCCTCCTGCACCTTCTCTAGGGGGCAGTCTAACAGGCCGTAGGCGATGTTTTCCCTGATGGAGCCGGAGAAAAGCACAGGCTCCTGCCCCACCATCGCCACCTGTTCCAAACACACGTTAATGTCACCCACTACCCGGCTGACAAGTGGCTCACTAGTGTCCCGCACTCAGCTTGGTGACGCATCTGGAGTGTGAAAAACAGTTAAGGCCAGAAGCCACATGAATCAGAGGACAGAGAAGCTATGTCTTCAGCTACTTCAGCGTCTTCAGTGACATCAAAAGGACATTCTGACTGTCAGGAAATAAAAAAAACAAATACAATGCAAATCCACCTGACACCGCTGTCCAGGTCATCTGTGTATTTTTCAGACGTGATAATACTGTTACCTCATTGTACTAGTATTCCACAAACTGTCAATACCACAAACTAGCTACCTGGCTGTGCAAGTATATGTGGTGCATCTATTTTTATACATTGAGATTATTTTGACGAGCAAGCACTGGACTTCAGCCATACCTTGCCATGCAAATATCTCTTCTATAACTCTGGTAGATACCAACAATACATTGCTGTGCAGGTAAGGCATAAAGTTACCCTGTGCAAGTATTTTTGCTGTATCTGTGTAGTACAGGGAGATTACCTTGCTTTGCAGGTGATTGACTGTAGCAATACCTGGCCGTGCAAGTATCTGTGTAACTGTTCCAGATAGCAACATTACCTTGCGGTGGAGGTATTTGTGCTGGTACTGATGCAGTGGTTGTCCATCCAATAGGATCTCTCCTTCCTGCGGCTCGTAGAATCTCTCCAGCAGGCTCACACAGGTGCTCTTACCCCCACCTGAGGGGCCTACCAGGGCAGTTATCTGACCTGGCTTCAGGTCCAAAGACAAACCCTGAAACCCAGAGCAGCAGAATGTGTGTCACACAGAACTGCACACATGTAACACACAGAGTACTACACACACAAAGCACACCATGGCCAGTTACACTCAGTCAGCTCTTTGTAGTTTTACTTATTTAAACATCTCTGGGCAGAAACTAACTGAATACTATCTGTCTATCATTAAGGTAGCTAATGCGGGCTGGCGAGCTAAATGCTAGCAATCTTGCTAAATGATTATTTAAGTTATTCTGAAAATAAACATAATTCTCTTATTCTGAGAAGAAAATTAAGCAAAAGTAGGCACTTTTGTATTACTACCCTAAAAACGAAGGGAAGGCTAAACAGCCGCCTACCTTCATTAGCTAGATACTAACTAGCTAGATGCTACTAGGGCCTCAACTCTCTGCTAGCTAGCTAGAGGTACCAATTGCAGCTAACTAGAGAGTTAGCGAATGATTGTTATATGCTTCCCCAATTGCACCACATGTAACATTAACACCCTAACATTAGCATATAGCTACTTGATAACATATATTTGTACTAACATTGCCACTAGATAGTTGCTAGTTAACAGCTTTATCCAGAGCTTGAATTGCTTATGAGCTAGCTAGCCTATTAAATTACTTGGTCAAGTAAAAAATAGCTGGACAAAAGCTACTGTTAGCTGACTAAGCAGTAAATGTGATACCATTTAACATGCCAGATAGTAGCTGGTGAAATTGCATGACATTTAAATGATGACTGAATTATTTAACCAAAACAACTCTATTAACAAGCTGAAGTGCCAAAATATCAATAGATACCAATAAATGGCTAGCTAGCCAGTTAATATCCAAAGATCTTTTCACAAACTTCATTTTTATTCCAGACTAGCAGGTGAGAAACATACCTGGAGGGCGGGGCGGTTGGGCCGGGTGGGGTAGGTGAAGGTGAGGCCCTGGAATTGGACATGCCCCTTCAGGTTCTCCGGCTGCAGGTCCCCCTCCATGCTCACCTGGGGCTTCCTGTCCAGGTAATCAAAAACCTTGGCGGCCGCACCCACTGAATTCAGCATGTTGCCGTAAATGTGGACTAGTGTCTATGGCAGGGAAACAGAAAGAGGAAAAAAAGCTGGCATGAGAAGGGGTACAGGACTGCTACGTTTTGTGCTGTGTTTTAACATGTAACTGTAGAAACTGATTGTAAATTCTAACCTGCTTGGCCTGACATCTGGGTAGAGAGATACCTATTACAATAGGACTACTTGCAGAAATAAATGAATAAAACCATATATACACATTTTTATTTATGAAGTGTCAAGTTTAACTTTAGTCAGCAGCTACAAATACAGTACACATGTGAACTTACAAAACTCAAGCTGCGGAGTGTCTGTTACTATGAAAACATGGAACTCGGCTTATCAGTGAGCAGTTCCATCCATGAGTAGTGCAGTTTGTCATTCGACAGGTTAGCCAGTGAGTAGCTCAGTCAGAGAGGAGGTCAGTTAGTGGCTAGATTAGTCAGTGAGTAACCTACCTTGATTAGTCTGTGGGCAGCACATCTTGTAGCTCTCCTGAACCATGATTGGTCAGCCCCACAATAGGGCTAACAACCAGGACTCTTCAGCTGTTCACTACTCACCCTGACGTAAGAGCGCAGGTTGCCCTGATAGAGGATGAAGGACACCAGGTTCCCTGTGGTCATCTGCCCCCCTTTGATGAGCTGGCGTCCGTAGTACAGCATCAGAACATGCATTCCCAGAGACATCAGCTGTAATGGTACAAAGGGACAGAGAGGTCATGTGAGTCTTGGTCATGACATCCCAGGGTTAACCCATGCACCTCGCTGCTGCTGAGGTCAATGCTTGCCTTCTCAGACTTGCCATATAATTACCTCCCCCAGTTCAACTGAACTGTTCAACGGACTTTGCTTGCTCTACTCTGCTGAAAGATCAATTGTAGTTCATTGCTTTCCCTGTTAACCTGATACCACCCACACACTTACACATATACACATCTACACCTACGTACTGTACGGACAAGCAGGTAGACAGCCCTGACAGTGTCTCTGCGGGTCTTAAGGTTGTGGATGTCCATCAGTTTGTCGTCATAGCGTTGGGCCTCGCTCTGTTCTGAGTTGAAGCTCCGCACGGTTCTAATTCCTGCCACACCTTCTCCTGCCACATCATTTGCCCGTGCAATGGAGTCCTGGACCTCCTTCGACAGTTTCTGAGAGGGGAGAAATAGTTTATGATGTCACACAATCAGGGCTTTGTGATGTCACACAGTATAAGCCATTGTATTGACTCACAGATTGTACAGAACTCCACAAGTTCACTTTATGATGACAAACATCTAATCCAGTTGGTTGGAAGAGAATTACATTTATAATGGAATTCAACACAGGATTGTTTTTTTAGGTCACATTCAAGGCTTGCTCCTTCCTCACCTCGTAACTGGTGTTGTATAATTTCTGGGAAATGGCGATAACAGGAGCATCGATGAAGGTAACCAAGGTGAGCTTCCAGGACAGGCTGACCATGAGGGACAGAACGCCCACTGCTTTAATCAGGCTGCGCAGGAGAACGTTCACATTCAAGGCTACTGATTTGCTCATCTGGGTGGTGTCAGATGAGAGACGGGACGTCAGATCACCTGTAGACTCAGACAGCGAGAGAATCAGGGTATAAGTGATGAATAAAAATTAGGAAGACACAAAAGAAAGAAAACAGAAGGACATAAAGAGAGGGAGAGAAAGAGAAAGACACAGCACCACAAAAATGACCACTACTGTGATATAAAGGCATGTATACAATACAATCAACACATTTGACCTTTTTGCCACTACCAATGCCACTACTAACCATCACTGAGTAGCTTATGCTCAATGGGGTATATGCAGCAGAAAATGTGTGCATGACCACAGAACAAGTTTTTTCTTCATCTATGGGGCTTGGCCTAACCTGTTTTTGTGACCTCGAAGAAGCCTATCTCCTGTTTGACGAGGGCCTGGAACAGCATGACTCTGACTCTCTTATTCAGCCTGGAGATGCTGCATGTAAACAAGCCCCCCCTCAGGCCTGCAGACAGGGAGCTGTGCACACAGAAACACACACCAATCATGCACATAAGATTATACACACATACACACACAAATATAAACACACACCCAATCATGCACATAAGATTATACTCACACACACACACACACATACGTGGGTATGTGCATGCTTGTGTGTGTGTATAATTTCATGTGTATGATCGTGCGTGTGTGTGTGTATATGCATGAAATTATACACACACACAAGCATGAATATACATACACAGGCATACATATACACACATGCACACATATAATAATACACATGACATTACACACACACACAAGCATGCACATACACACACACACACATATATGCACACATGTACACACATATCTCAGTTCTTTGTTTGAGACCACAATTAAACAGTCCCCAATTTTTTTCAAACACACAATAAAGTATGGACATTTTATGCACAAAGCAGCTCTCTATTAAGGAAGTGGCATACACCTCTTGTGTGACTATTATCTGTTCAGTTCAGCTTTACGTTTGAATACACTCACCTGCCCATTGAGAAGAGTCCCATGTAGAAGATAGCGGCAATGAAGCTGCTTGGCTGATAGTGAGATCCCAGGATGTCAATCACTTTCCCTGTGTAATACGGGATGAACATCTCACCTGTACGGAGAAAAACAGAACATGTTGAAATCACTTTGCTATTAAATTACAGACTGTGACCATGCAGCCTCGTTCCATATAAGGCGCTCCTCTTTACTCTTTATTCTGTTAAGAAACGTAGTTAAGTGGGGCTGGTACTCACATATGACAGCAAAGGTGAGGAAGACAAATGCGCCGCTCAGGAAGAGGATATCAGCCTTAGAGTATCGGATCACCCGCATGAACAGCTCCCTGGCTTTCTGCTTCTTCTCCGATCCGTTGGAACCTTTGCTGACCTCTTCTCCTGTGTCCGGAAAATTAACCTCCCAAAACAGGCATGCGGTACCCGTGGCCACCGTGGTTAAAATAGTTTTCCCCGGGCTGGAGAGCGAACCGCTCCAGTTCTCCGGGTGGTTCCCCAAAAAGAACAACAGCCCGCTTTCGTACACTGGACCGAGGAGACATATCGCCACCATGCACCGGTGCAGCACAGCGTTGTTCCCCGCTTTGGGTAGCAGCGCGCAGAGCAAGCGGAGAAGCACCCATCTGAGCCCTGCTAGGACCCACAGCTGCGCTAGGCTCGTCGAACTGTTTGGGGTATTTGACGTCGGCAGGACCAGTGCTGCTCCGTAGTGTAACGCACTGCAGATGGCTAGATCCAACAATGTTGCCGCCGCGTATATTCTCGCGCATTCCATCCTCGGAGACGCTAAACTGTTGTCAAGAACATGATTCAAGAAAAATTATCGTATTTTATACAAACAGAATCAGAGGTATTTGCAGTCTACCTTATACCATTGTGTGCGACACATTAAATATTAAAATATGTTCATGTATAGTATGAGCGCATACACTTACCTCACGTCAACACAGGTCCAGTGCAAAATGTTTAATCCTCTTGCTCATCCGTGCTGTAAACTGACTTTAAGTTTCGATTTGCAGGGGAATTCCCTTTCCGACGAACTACAGAAAAATATAATTATATATATTTTTTAAATAATATTCACAGGTATACTCACAATAAGTTCTGCCGCACCAACTAACAAGTTTGAAATGTACAATATTTGAAACTGAATAATTTACTCTAGTCCCTTTTTAGTTTCGATTTCTTAAGCCCCACAAGGCGGCACTGTTGTGAATAAAGGGCTAAAGTTTTTTTTGAGTCGCACCTGCCCTGAAATCAGCTGATTTTGTGACGAGAGACAGACTGAAAAACGCCACACTTAATTGTTTAAACAAGATAAACAAAAACTACTCTGCTACAGTCGTTACTACTTCTACCAATTATGATGATGACATAAAAACAAACAAATAAATAAATAAATAATATTTCCTGTAGAAATATGTTTATGTGCAGCATCTCCAGGATGAACAGGCCCCCCCTCAGGCCCGCAGACAGGGAGCTGTGCACACAGAAACACACATAAGATTATACACACACACATGTACACACACAAATACACACACACACCCAATCATGCTCATAAGATTATACACACACATACACACACACACATATGTGGGTATGTGCATGCTTGTGTGTGTGTGTATAATTTCATGTGTATGACCATATGTGTGTTTTTGTATGTCATAAAAACAAATAAATAAATAAATAAATAAATAAATAAATAACTAATAGAGTGTGAAATTACCTGTTTTATCACATGCCTTCACAATCTATAACACCTCTGGTTGGCAGAAATGTTCTAATTTTTCCATCTACCCTCTTTATTTACAGCCTGTGCATTTAGTATGGGAAATGTGAAAGTGCTTATTTTTGTTCCTTGTATAAAGTAAAATGTACAAACATGCGTGCATTTTTGGGATAACATTTGGGATAACAGAACGTATGTCCGTTAGTATATATAAAAACATACAGTATATGTATGTATAGTTTGTGCACATATATGTGTACATGTGTGTGTAATTGTATGTTATATGTATGTTATATGTGCAGTTTATGTGTGCAGCTGTATGTCCTGCCACTGGGTGCACAACACTCCCAGCTGCACTGTTATAGGTTGTGGATGGAAATCTTCATTTGTAAGGCAGTAGTTTGGCAAACATAGCTTTTGTGCAAGTGGAGGAGTATGGGGTCAGCCCAGGTTCAGTCTGCAAACCTGCAGTCTTCTGAAACTGTACCTCATTATCTCACTAACCATAAAACCATTAATCATGCAGCTGAACATCCACAAAACCCGGGAAAACGAATAATTTATTTAAAAATTGTATAATTGTAATAGTCATTACAATAACCGATTATAATATGCATATTACAGTTGCTACATGCACTTTTATAATTATAACAACTGTGGGTATTAGAGACATTTACATTTATTCATTTTGCAGATGCTTTCATCCAAAGCAACATACAAGGAGTGCGTACAGTCAGCGTAAATGCAGGACAAATCTTTGAAAATAAGTGTGTCATTTAAACAGCAGTCTAAAGTATAGCTAAAGTAAGGTCAATGGAATAGTCATAATAACAAGCATAGCATAGCCAACAAACATAGTACATAGCAAATAATACATTTATAAACAATAATTTATACAATTTATAATAAAGTAATAAACTGTAAGGAACTGAAAGGACTGTATCTCGGCTGTGATTAAGTCAGCTTTCTAGGCCAGGTTGGCCAGGTTGCGTCTGCGGTGGTTGGGTCTCAAGTCTGAAGAATGTACTGTGTCTGTTTTCCCCCAAACATTCTCCCACTGGAAATATCAATATAGGAAACTCATATATGAGCATAACTGTGATCACATGATAAATTAAGTGGATGGAACATTCCAGATTAACAGCCATTACCTTTTAACCATTACCCTTATAATAATTGTTGTTTATTGTTGCCCTTTTGGCTGTTCTTTTTTTTTTTTTTTTACAAGTTGGAAAGGCAGAAGCAGTTTTATCTCAGTAATGTAAGGACAAACCTCTATCCCTTGTACTGAACAAAGCATGTACAAATATAACCATGCCATGTGTATGAGAGAGAGAGAGAAAGACATCAAGGGAAACAGAAACAGCAAGCAGGAGAGTGAGAAAAAGAGGGAGTGAGACTGAAAGAGAAAGGGTGATTGCATATATATATATATTTGTGGTATGAAGTTCTTGGTATTTACCGAAAACTTGCCCGGCCATGTTTTAAAGGCTTGTCCTCCCATAACAACACACCGCAACCCCCATCCTCTTCCTCCCACTCCTCCTCACCACAAGTACCCCGCCCCCCCAGACAAATCTGGCATTGTGCCTGGCAGCAACTTGCCAGACCAGCACTCCATCGCCCCCTACAGGACACCAGTGCTGCCAGAGGCCAGAACTACGGAAGGCAAATAATGGGTGGGAAAATGCTGGCAGCCATTTTATCACCTAATCAACCTTCTCACAGCACATCCAATGTAAAATGGCGACGAGTGAGTCAGGAAAAAAAATGCACTTGTCACTCACCACACCAGGAGAGACTGTCTGCAGGGAAACCACCCCCCCCCCCTCCTTCCCTGAGGTTTGTTTTCCACATTTCATTTAGGAAAAGGCAATGATACTAAACATTGTCAAGATTTTCAAAAATCTTTTGGTGTATAAAAGCCACTGGGTGTGCATGTGTGTGTGTCTGTGTGTGTGTGTGTGTGCGCATGTGTGTTTGTGATTCCTTGTTTGTGCTTGTTGCAGTATCTCTGTACATCACACTGTGTCTTTGTGTGCATGTGTTTATATTCACATATGTACGTGCATGCATGTGTGCATATTGTTGACAGGAGACAACTCTCACATGCATAAGCAGTCCACTTATTAGGTTAAAGTTTATGCAGGTCGCCAAAAAGCCAAAGGACAGAGAAGAGACAGAGAAAATCTGCAGAACTACAACACTAAAATGGGGTGGAGGAGAGGTTTATCACTGGACTAATGAAAGGACTGTGTAGGTTTTTACTACAGGACTCTTCAGTGTTGTACTATGAGACCTGCGCTGCAAGTTCCTCCAACAGGGTTTTTACTGGAGTCAGTCCAGGACCTGCTGTACTGAGAGTACACAGATATCAGGAACATCAACTTAATTCATTCTGGACCAGCCTGTCCCTTCTCAGCATTAACACTGCATTAACCATTCAAACAGTCAAACTATATTCATATAGCCCATTCCATGCATAAAATGCAATTGCTTCTCAATAAAACAGGAAAAACACATTATAAAGGGGATAAGAAAAAAGTAAAATAAAAACAAACAAATTTAGCATATGTACATTGAATTTGCTGTTATGATAATTAACTGATAAGAGATATATGACTGATATGATAAGAAACTGTTCTGTGTGAAGCACATTGACTTGTTCTTTTGCATGAACTGTGATCTATGAATTAGATTTAAAAATACTTTTTCAAAAAAATACTATTTATTTTTTAGGCTTCTTTTTAAATAGTCCACTGACTCTACTGCCCTCAGATTGTCAGATAGGGTGTCGCATAAAGATGGGGACACAATGAGCATGTTTTATGCCTCACCAGCAGAATCCATGCCGGCCCTTGAAGGATTACTTTCAGGGGGCAGCGTGGGAGGGCGGATTTTGGGAGGGCCAGGAAATGCATCAAACACACAATAACAAGTAGGCTGTGAGGGAGGAAGTCAGCTCCGGCAATGCATTAATAAACCCTTGGGACACGGAAACGAATAAAGAGACTCGTTTTAAAATGGCTGCACAGCACGTGACCTGCCCCCTCCCCCCACCCCCACCAGCCCCAGCCTACAGTTACAATGGGTGAAATGTTTGGAAATTCCACACCCAGTCATACTTTTTTTCCAGTAAACAAAAACCTTTGAACTTCTGGCTCAAACGGCTATTGACGTGACTGCTGCCTTTTGCCACACGGAAAAATCAGGATCGTCTCTGACGATCTCCTGCCAGGGAGCACAGGGATGTCTTTTATTGTTTTGAAAGTTTATAATATGATTCAGTGACTTTTGCTGTGCCAGGCAGAGTGTATCACAGTGTATTACAATGTCTGTTTATGGCTGACGGTGAGACGGCACGACAGTGGCAGCCTCAGTGAGCTGGTTTGGCAAGGTCCCAGCTTGGCGCTACGCATGCCTTTTCAGAAAGCACCGATCAGGTTTCAACTGCAACAGCACTATCACCACACCTTGCTCTCCCCCCACCCCCACCAAAAAGCACCAAACCATATCTCACACATCTCAGCAGAAGAATTAGTCCTCTATTGCCCCCTACAGGAGATCTGAGCTGGTCGGAGTGTTGGAGTGAGAGAGGGAGGAACGGAGGGAATGGGGGTGGAGGCAGCCATTTTACCACATTCAGAGCCGGAGCGAGAACAAAATGGCGGAGTGGGGGCTGGGTTGGGTGCGTTTGGACTGGAACATCTGAGGTGACAGAGACTTTATTACGTAGGAACATATTCGAAAGGGGTGGGTCCTCAATAAACCCAGAACCTTCCCATTAACGATGTGCGGAAGTATGTTAAAATATTTTTCGGAGCAAATATTTTGATCCTGTCAGCAGAGAAATTCCCCCCCAAAATGTAGGGATAATTCCATCCTGATCAGCAATCCAACCCCCCACATGTTCTTGTGCATGTGTTTCTGTGTGTTTCTTTAAAAGTGAAAAAGCGGATACATACTTATACGGTTGATTTTTACAGTTTTTATGGTGGGTGTCCCGTAAGAATGGTCAAACTCATCTCCATGCATGTAGTTGCAGTAAGTAAATGTGTGTGCGTGTATGTGTGTGTGTTTGTGCTTCCGCATACATATTACTATGTGAATATGTATGAGTGTGTATTGTTATATAACTTTGTGTGTATGTGTTTGAGGGCATCACTATTAGAGAGAGAGTGTGTAGAGTTTTAGAACAAATGCATGTGTTTTTGTGTGTTTTGTGTTGTAGGACGGCGTGAACTGTTTGACTCAAGTGAGTGGGTGTGTCTCATGTGAATGTCAGTTGGTGTGCGTGTGTGTAGTTGTGTGTTGGCACGCGGGCGATGTGGTGATTTTGTATCTGTGGTATCTCGCTGGCAGGCAGTCAGCGTTCCACTGGAAAGTCCCATCGCCGTTCCTTTCGCTTTTGCTTCTAAAGCGCCTGACTCACCTCCTGTGATATCACCAAACACACCAAAACCCAAAAACCAAGCCCTGAGTCTTGTGACTGAAGAGCTATTTTTTATGCCTCTGTTTCTGCTATGGCCTCTGCTCAGTCTGCCTGTACAAGCTGGGGGCCACACTTGGTTCCTGTCTCACATACATTGCATAGGAGCCCACTGAACACATACAGATTAAGCATATGTATTCTCATAATACATTTCATTTCCATGTATTTTTAAATTCCGATTTCCTCTTATGTGGTTTTGTGACTTTGCTTCATTCAATGGTTTTTCCCAGGCTGCACCTCTGAGGGAATTCTGGGAAATACGGCTTTTGACTGGAAGGTTTTTGTTAACGGCTCACCACTCATTGGGCGACTAATACTCTTAAAGTAAATGATTTTATGATTTTCCCACTCCTGCTAATTTTGTTGTGTTTACAGGAAACAAAAGCACCACAAGCTCATCCTTTACAGATCTAATCAATCAATCAATCAATCAATCAATCAATCAAGCAACCCATCAACAAATCCAGTGATACATCTGAACTCTGCAATGGTGCTACATGTTCTCATAATCAGTAATTCCAGTGCATGTCATGTAATAATGACAATGAATCTATACTTGGATAAAGGAAGACACAAGGAAAAGGTCAAGGGTCACATCACATTCAGACGTTGCCCTCATTTTGAGATATGTGTTTGAGTTTCCAAATTTATGTCACTTTAATCAAAATACATACATCTATTTATACCTTTATGAGTTTTTATATATATTTTCATATGGGTGAATACTCTTTTAGACTGGTCACTCTTCCCAGGTCCGAGACCAACTTTTAATTTTGGACAGCTGAAAAATAACTTTTTTTCAATTCCACAGGAGCAGATGAGACTTGTTTTATTGCCCACAAAGGAAAGAGAAAATAGTGATGTGGTAAACTTCACAGCATCTTGCTTTGTCACGCTTTAAGGGAACTGGAAAACTTAAAAATCCTGCCCAAAGAAAGACAATAACCGTAAGAGCTTCTGTGATATTATTATTATTTTTTTTTAACAAAGAAAAAACCCAGACAAAGCCATTGTTCTGATGGACAAAATGTCATATGGCTCTTTCAGTGATTCATCTTCAGATGTCTCTGTTTTGGTTCCAGAAACTGTAGACTGACTGTAATATATGTCATTTAAGTGGTAATTGGAGGGAAAACCTAAGGTAAAGCAAATCATTTGACAATAAACCTTGCCTCCCGCTGCAAAAATGTTTGCCCTTTTGCTCCACTGGCTGGCATCCATTACCAAAACTTTTCGCACTGCTTTTCCGTGTCAGAACAAAGGTCGAAGATTGCGACTGCCTCGTTTATTTCTTTTCTTTTTATTTTCAAACGATTGTGACGAGAATTGGACTGTAAACTATTTTGTCAGTCATTACCAGTTTAGCCTGTCAAAACCAGCTCTACTTGATCAGATAGAAAATGCCAGGAGCAGTGCCCTCTGTCATTTGTTTACATTCTTGTGGTGCCCATGGGGCTAGGCACTGTTGCTAATACACATGCACGTTGACATCTGAATGTCACCTACATTCCTTCTCATAGTCCCGTGTACAGAAGCTGAAACTTGAAAGAACAGTCATGAAAAGGTATTAAGAAGGTTTAAATAAGTTTTCTGAGTGAAAACCCAGACCGTTAGCATTCAACAGTACGTACAGTGCCTAAAACTGATTTCAGGGATGATGATGAGTCACCATGGCAACCTGTTACATTAACCGAAACGAAGCGGGGAGCCGAGGTACGACGAGTTTCTCCGCACAAGGAAAAACTTTTCGACTCAAAAAACCTTTCTAAACAACCGGATGACGCTGGGACATGGTTTGTCTGGTTTCTAGTACGGGACGATAGAGGCCTATACTTTAATAATTATGCATTTCTTCTTGTATGGCACCCTGCGTCCAGGCCCACACGTTATCGATACTGCACAGGGTATGGACTACAACAGTACAGATATCTTTTGTCTAACTAAAGTTTAAATCTGAACTTTAGTCAAATTTTAGTCATGTACCCGATACCCATAGCATAACACGCACAAAAATTGGTTCATACAAGAATTGTTCATTCCATACAGCGACCTAGGGCTTCATACACACAGACAATTGTTGCAGCGCTGTTTAGCACCGTATAGGATAATACTTAAAGCTACATTTTCCAGGCGCCCGTGTTTGATTTACAAAGATAACATTATTACACACTGATAATTTATTAAGACTACTAAGGAAATTCAATTGAAATATCCTACCTTAAGGGTAGAAACGAGCCTTTTGTGAGCATTACTAACAGTGTACGTGTCTATTCTATCCGTGTCCGACAATTAATCCTAAATGTAATATTTGTCGAGTTGTTGTGCATATTGACACACCTAAAATACGCTACAGAAATGTGTGTTTCTGTGTATTATTAAGAAGATGTCATGTAGAGCTACCCCTGGATATTGGCCATCCTCACCAAGTAAAGCTTTGAAAGAATAAGTGCTTGAAACATTTTAAACCTTTAAAGACAGAAGTTATTTCCCTGAAAAATGGAACCCAGAAAAGGTGAGTGGTTGTGTAAACTATAATGCTGAGTGAGCTGGCCTTGTAGCTCAGAGGTTACAGTGTAGTATAATGGTTAGAGAGCTGGCCTTGTAGCTCAGAGGTTACAGTGTAGCATAATTGTACTTGACCTGGGTTTGTAACTCGGGGATTACAGTGTAGTATAATGGTTAGGGAGCTGGGCTTGTAGCTCAGAGGTTACAGTGTGGTATAATGGGTAGGGAGCTGGGCTTGTAGCCCAGAGGTTACAGTGTGGTATAATGGTTGGGGAGCTGGGCCTGTAGCTCAGAGGTTACAGTGTAGTGTAATTGTACTTGACCTGGGTTTGTAACTCGGAGATTACAGTGTAGTATAATGGTTAGGGAGCTGGGCTTGTAGCTCAGAGGTTACAGTGTGGTATAATGGGTAGGGAGCTGGCCTTGTAGCCCAGAGGTTACAGTGTGGTATAATGGTTGGGGAGCTGGGCCTGTAGCTCAGAGGTTACAGTGTAGTGTAATTGTACTTGACCTGGGTTTGTAACTCGGAGATTACAGTGTAGTATAATGGTTAGGGAGCTGGGCTTGTAGCTCAGAGGTCACAGTGTAGTGTAATGGTTAGGGAGCTGGGCTTGTAGCTCAGAGGTTACAGTGTGGGGTAATGGTTAGGGAGCTGGGCTTGTAGCGCAGAGCTTACAGTGTAGTGTA